>JAYJMB010009233.1:0-50614 GCA_036873735.1 Pouteria campechiana
ATCACATACATACATTAAGCATAAAAAAGAAGAAACAATGAGGAAGAAGATATTAAACTCAAAAATCAAACATCAACTCAATCTTTATTGCTAGGATCCATCTAACCCTAGATAAAGAAATTTAGAACATCATATTTGAATTAAAATCATATTTGAATTAAAATCAACTAAGTAATTGATAAACATCATCACAATCCAAGTTTAAATGTTGATTCCAATTACAAAGGATAAACTACATAGAAAGAAAAGAAAATATTCAGGTTGTGGTGGCTTTTTCCAATGATCTCCCTTGCTCTAAAGCTCTTCTCTATTGTCTCCTTGCAAAAGTCTCTCTATTTTTATATTTTTTTCCTCTTTAAATAACCCAATTTAGGATTTGTTGCACCTCCATATGAATCCTAAAGTTTTCATGTGTATAAATATGTAAAATACCCAAAATATTAAGTTTCCACACTTCCAAAATGCACTAGCGCTGCGGCTCAACTTTCTGAGATGTGGCTCAGAAAGTCGCTGTCCATAATGTTTAGGAGCAGTGTCTACTGTTTTGACCATATCTTTTTCATACGATATCGGAATAAATTGATTCTTGATGCATTGGAAAGATAATTTTCAGGTATATAACTTGAATATTAAAAATAGTTTCCAAATCAGATTTCATTTTTGCCAAAAATTGAATACAAGTGACGTTATTGTTATATTCAGTAGATTTTAAGTCTAAGATAGTTGCAGTGTTTTGGCCATAATTTTTACATTTGATCTCCAAATCATGCGATTCTTGATTCATTGGATAGGTAAGTTGAAGGGATAATTATGTTGAACACTTTTCTTGAATCAATCTCCATATGTACCAAAAATATCCTTAAAGTGACACCTTTTGTCATCTTTAATAATTTTAACACCTTAAACAAAAAATAATTCTATTAAATGCAATATATAATCAAAGCCAATGAACTTACATCAATTGAGGATAAAACATAGGTGAATTTAAGTATTGAAATATGAAAAAAATTGAGCTTGTCAACTGCTTCCAATGTTAGTTGGTCATTGTTTTGGATGTTATTGTTGTCTTAAGTTAAGATTTTGGACGAATGTCTCCCTTCAGTATTTGTTATTGGTGACCAAGCTTTGTTTTGGATAGAGTTGCTTGCTTGGGATCGTTCGAAGTTAAAATTTCAAACAAAGTTGCTTGCTTTGTATTGTCCAGAGTTAAAATTTTGGACAGAGATGGAGAGATAGACAAAGCCTAATGTCTTGAATTTGAGAAGGTGCTTTGTCTGAAATGTTTTAGCATGTCCAAAGTTAGTTTTTCTCATTGTTTGAACTATCATGAGAATGTCCAAAATTCAAAATTGGGTTTGGGAACAACTTAAGTAGTGTTTGAAGATTGCTTTTGCTATTGCTTTACATACTGTTTCAAGTGCTCTTCCATTCTTAGCTTTGAAGGAAGGTTGCGTTCGAAGTGAATATTTAGGATTGATTGAAATTTACGTACAGGGATATTTTATTTTTTATGCCTGGGACATATTCTTCAACTACTAGAAGGCTTTGATATCTTTTGGTCTTCATGTTTCAGCATCTGAAAATAGCATAGACATTGTAGAGTTCATTTAAAACGAGTTGGAATGTTGAGCATTTTCCTTTTATGTTATGTTTGGTTTGAAGCTTTTACAATTCTTAATTTGTTTCTGCATTTTAGGATCTTGATAAACTTTTATTAGTACTTAACTTAATCAAGTTTTGTTTGTCATTAAAACTACAATGCCCCGCTCCTAGGGCGCTACCATCTTATATTCCAGAGAAGGGTTCTACCAAAAATTTGGTAGAAGTATAAGGATTTTCGTACCTATACAACATTGCAACATAATACCATATCTCTAGTCATTTATACATTTGTAACATCAATCATAATACACCCTCACATACTGCCCAAAATCGCAAACCACATTGCAATGGAAAATGACATAATTGGACCTGCACGAAAATACAAACACATCCATCACATACATTCTACCATAATGACATGCGAATATAATTATCTCATACATTATTCAATATACAACATAACTTAATTCTTATCAAATTACAAATTTATATTCATTATAGGGGATTCCAGCCCTAATTTTATTAAAGCATCACAAGGGTCTTTGTCTCATCCCGATCATGAGCACCAATCCCCAGTTGGGCTCCATTGCCTGAACTATCAACTAAAAACCATAAATAAAAGGGGTGAGTCGGGCAAACTCAGTAAGTAGGCAAAATAGAAAACAATAATAATATAAATCATTGAAAATTCATGGTTAAATTCAATACACATATAATGCCATAACATATTGAACTCCTGTCATATCACACCACACAAATGCCACTACATAACCATGCCCTCCAGGCATCCATGCCATCAAGGCCTATCCACACCCCATGGGTGTTATATCATAATAATGCCATCCAGGCATTTATGCCATCAAGACCTATCCAAACCCCATAGGTGTCATAGCATAACCATACCGATTTGTGCAATCAAGGCACTATCATAGTCATATTATCTTTGTGCCACCCAGGCACATCGATTTACATCTATGCCATTTAGAACTATATATCCATACCATTTTTGTGCCACCAATGGCATATACATATTATTTTCATGCTATTAATAATTGCCAACAAAGGCTTATCCACACTATTTCATAAGAGTCATAATCACCAACTTCCATTCATCCAAATATTCTCACATCTCACATAATATTATTTCATCTCACATATCTCAATCATGTCCATCATGATTCATGACTCATGATGGAATGCTATGCAACAAAATCTCAAAGTAACCCATGATAATCAATGAACACATCTAATAAATCCAATTTCCAACTCAACACATAGAAATAAATAAACACATCATTCCAATTCATGGCACAAAATGACAAACTTTGTTCAAAATACAATATCATGGGATACTCTCTATCCCCAATAAATCACGCATTCATAGTATGTCCCATGTAAACAAAAAGAAACACACAATTTCATCATTCCAATCATGAAGCATTACAATAAACATCATTCATCAAAGTTAGGTATACTCACTATCCCATTTATCCACACATGTTAGCCATGTATAACAGAAAGAAGCATTCAAAACACATTTCCCATTGGCCAAATCATGGAATACTATCCCTATCAATCGATGCATTCACAAAAAATAATAAACATTAATTTATATAAAAGCATGGGATTCTCTCTATTCCCAGCAATCCACACATTACACAATATAATAAACATCATTGGAACCATGATGCCCAAAATCAGGGAATACTCACTATCCCCATCAATCCATACCTTCAAACATGAGCAAGAAATGGAGCCTACTTACCTTAATGGAGTAAAAATCCACCATGACTTAGCCTTCGATCAATACTCAATGGTCCTGGACATATGACATGCACCATACTTAAATTTAAATATATTTTTATACGAAGGTAGCTTTAATCAAGTTATTTCAAGTCAATTACATACAATTTATAGATGCCATAGTTTGTCCATATCACTGTCATTTATAGATACTTTTCTAAATCACTTTCAAGTGCATGTTTTTCCTCTCTAACATTATCTATATAGCTGTTCAACTTTGGTTCCTTTTTAACCATCCATTAACCCTTCATTCAAGGTATCCATTGCGTCATTTTACTGCCTCATTCATAGCCAACGAAGGGCTATAATGGATCAGTCGATCACATCTTTTTTCTCATTAAAGCATTTAATCAAACATCTCACAAGCATCACTTAACTTGAAATTTCACATTAAGGTGTATCAAATGAATTTCATTTCCAGTTACATATACAAACTCTACAACAAAATTATCATTGAATTCACCTTAATACTAGTTAAGCAAGCTTCTAATTCAATTCAATTGTTGCATACATTCATTATACACAAAGTCCCCTTTCTATTATTCAATTAGGTTGCTGTCCACATAAAGTCCTCTTTCCATTATTCAATTAGGTTGTTGTCCACTTCCTTGATAACAATATAATTGGAATTCCCCATGTCCAAATCTCTCTAAAACCACTACAATCAATCAATTAATTATTTCCCCCATGATTCTAACAGCAATTCATATATTTTTCCCAAAATCATTATTCATGAGTTGTATAAAACCCTAATTAAGCAAGAAACACAAATCTAATTGGGAAAAATCAACTCACCATCAATTTCATTTGTGGGATGCCTTCCCTAAATGAGAATCCAACCTCAAAGCTTTAAGTATTCTTCATAACTTGCAACAAAATAGATTTTCCCTCTTCCTCCATCGTCCAATCAGCTAGAACTTGAGCTTGGATGCATGGGTGGGTGATTACATTCCTAAACAAGGATTTTTTTCTAGGATTCATATGCAAAATGGGCAAAAAGGGGATGGTTCATGGGCTTTGAAGGAAGAGGGGCGAATGGGGAAGAAAGAGAGGTGATGGAGCATTTAAATAAACCAAAAATCACCATGCTCCACTGCCTCTCCCCCATCGTACTAGCATCGCGTCACCAGATCCACTGGCCATCCTGACTTGCATTCTTCTCAAAGTAGCACCACGGCTTTGTATTTGGGCACTACGGCGCCCATCTCGCTACCCCTACTTCTTTTGTATTTTGTTTGCACTTTTTTATCATTTTGTTCTACTCCTTTGTCTCATATTTTTAGCCATGAGTTTTCCCACATAATATGACCCATATATACACTACTTATCCTTTTATAGATACATTAAAATTTACAATTGGTCTTCTCAAATAATTAGAGATATTGTCATGTAATTGTCAGTATTACTATATATGATTTTGATGATAACAAAACTTGTATTAAAAAAAGACATACGTGTGCTTAAATCTCTAAAAATCACATGTATGATTATGAATTGATAAACATTAATTGATATAAATACATAATCATGAATGTTTAATAATGTATGCACACATCCTTTACTTTATGGTGCACTTAACATTATTGACTATTCATGCGCTAATTTGTTAAATTATACTTAACACCATATTCAATTAAGCTTTCGCATTATGCATTTAATAGAGATGTATATTATCCTTGCTTTACAACATGTTAAAATCACATGTGGATAAAATACATTACGCTAATAAATATGAAAGCTAACAACGTAGTAAGTGCAGAAAAGTTCTAAGTGTAGGATAACAATCATCTATAATAGATTGCCACAAATATTTACTGCGTTCCAAAAAGGGGCTGAAGTGATGAAAATCATGACGAAGAAGAAGAAAGCAGAAGACAAACAACAAGAAAAGTTGCATTTTCTAAGAGGAGACTTCCATGGACAAATTCAATGGAAGAAAATAAGGCTTCAAAGATGTGCTACAATGAGCTTGCAATGTTTATTAATTTCAGTGAGAAATTTCTATAGGCAAATGCAAGATAGAAGCAGTTGAAGAGTATAAAGTTATTTGAGAAATCAAACTATCTACACTGATTAAACAAAATTTGCCTAAGAAAAATAAAGAATAAGAAGCTCCATCAAACACTTAGACAAAGGAAGAAAGAAGGAATTGCCACCCAGACAATCTCAAAGTAAAGAAAACTTTGTCTGACTAACAAAGTTAGAAGAATGGATTCATCTGAGAATAAAAGGACAAGATGAACAGACAAAGGAGTGTAACTCTGGCTGAGCCAAGCCAAACAAATCAAGAATGTAGAAAGCAAGAAGTTGCAAAAGCAAACTCCTTCTGATGCTCGAAGAACGCAAAACTCCACTTCATCTATGGATCAAATTTGTCTGTTACTTACTACAGATAAAGTAACAAACAAAGTGGAAGACAAAGTAGAAATTGCACAGTAAGCATAGATGAAGCTGTATAGACAAAGTAGTTGCTTGGACAAAAGGGACTTCAATAGACAAAGGCATGTTCATCTACAACTTACAATAGACAAACCTATATGTGACATGTAAAGTAATTCATCCAAGATAAAGCAGAGCAAAATTCATTTATCACTTACATCAGACGAATACTATAATTCATCTGTTCGAGCAAGATAAAGTAGAATTTGTTTTTCACCTCCAATAGACAAATATGGAACAAAAGAAGAACATCACACTTTGTCTGTTCATGAAAGTTTGTCTATCAACCAGTTTGACTTCATCTGCACCACCCAAAGTTAATCTATTAGTTACAACAAACAAAGCACATGCATGAAGGATTGACCAATAGACAAATCTCCTATAGGAATTCAGGCAAACAAAGCAGAGTTTGTCTATCATTTAGTTCAACTTCGTTCGTGTCTTTCAAAGTTTGTCTGCTATTTACAACAGACAAATCCCATTTACAAAGGATAGACTGAATGACAAACCAATGGGAGAATTCATTTGCAACTTATGATAGACAAATGTAGACAAAGAGAGGCCATGACTTATCAGAGAAAAATTAATTAATGTGACTTGCATTTAAATGACATCTGCATCTATGCTTTTAGTATGCAGACTTGTCTCAGTCACCATTTTAGGCAACAAGCGGTGCTGCAAACTTTCAAGCAATGACAAGTCAAATAAGGAACGTTTTCTGACATAGCTTTTCTTCCTCTCTGAATGACGATGCAGCGACTCAAGAAAAATTAGAAAGGTATAGATTTCAATGGCAAAAATCTTAATGGTCTTATTCATTCAAAGCTGCTCTTGTTTCTGCATTCAATAGAACCCATCTTCTCTAACGGTCATAAGTATGAAGAAACTATTTAAGGAGACAAGGTGAAATGATACAAGGTAATGAAAGAATACTTTTTTGATGTGCTTAACATTTTGCAGATCCTTCCACCCATGGCCAGGAGCTTAAACCTTCAATTATCTATCCTTGAGCTTAAACCTTTACATTCTTAATGGTCATTATCTCTATATCCTGGGAAGATTTTTTTGTATTATATAGAGCTGCTAAAGGATCACATCTTCCCCTATGCTTGATTGTAACAACTTGTAAAAGCATATAAGTTTTTAATCTAAAAACCAGAGAGTTGTTAGTGATCTCTAGAAAACCAACAAGTTTGCTAGTGATTTTTGAAACCAGTGAGTTTCTTGGTGAGCTCGTGAAAGTAGAAGAGTGTTGGTAATACTATGTGTATGCCCCTTGGAGCTGAAATCCAAAAGAGTGCTGGGAGCACTTTGTATTTCCATTATATGGGATATAGTGGAACCCAAGGTATAATGAGTGTGTGCTCTTGGAAGAGTGGATGTAGGGACAGGGTCCTGAACCACTATAAAAATCATCTTGTCTGTATGTGTGGGTTTGCTAATCAATTTTATTCTTCCTATATTTTTCTATTATTCATCTTATACCACACCACACATAAGCATGAAAAGAGGAAGATAATCTAATAAGGGTTAAGCAATGAATTTTTATTTACCCAATTCACCCCTCCTCTCTTGAGTTAAGCCATCCTATGGGACTCTTCAGGTGTTAGCTATAGATGCCCATTCTGAGCATCAATTATTAGAGGATATCCCTATAGTACAAGACTTCCCAGAAGTTTTTGTAGGTGAATTGTCTAGATTGCTGCCATAAAGGGAAGTGTAGTTTAGTATTGATCTTTAATTAGGAGTAGAACCAATATCCAAGGCTCTATACCAAATGGCACTAGTAGAATTAGTAGAATTGAAAGTGCAATTGCTGGAGTTGATGGACAAGGGATTTATCCATCCCAGTGTGTCACTATGGGGTGCGCCAGTATTGTTTGTAAAGAAGAAAGATGGGGGCCGTGATTGTGCATTGATTATAGAGAACTGAATAAGGTAACTATCAAAAACAAGTATCCATTGCCCCGTATCGATGATCTATTGGATCAATTGTAAGGAGCTATAATTTTATAAAAAATTGACTTGCAGTCAGGATACCATCAAATAATAGTTAAACCAACCGATGTACATAAGACTTCCTTTAGAACTCGATATAGGCATTGCGAATTTCTAATAATGCCATTTGGGTTGACAAATGCCCCTGCAGTTTTCATGGACTTAATAAATGGGGTATTTTAACTTATAATGCCCCGCCATTCTGAGGCATTACTAAGGCAATAGTAGGAGGACCCACAGCCAGAGTCTCCCCTGAACTTACCTTCTTAAACTTGTATACAATCATCCATACCCACAGATGCCAAAAGTTGTAGTTGCATTATAAAAGCAGAGTGTGGAAAAACAAACCTATCCTACTATAGTGATGACGTGCACATTACCATCATTCCTACCCTTTTAGATCTATATTATTTACATCACTGGTATAACTCATAAATTTACATGTTTAATACATTCCAAAAGATGATAAAAGATACAAAACTCTAAACATCACTACCTATCCCACCTCTTGTGCTCTAACCCCTCATTAGGTTATGTCTTCCAACCTGTTAGCTAAAATGAAACATAATAAAATAGGGTAAGTCCAAGCAACACAGTAAGCAGGTAAGCAATTAATCAATAACTGATGAAATGTATATAAAGACAATAATCTCACATATGTAATGGAACTACTATCATGAAATCAACAATGTAATTAGAACTATGAATGTCCAATTAAGATGCTAATAAGCATTTTTCATCATCCATGATAGTTTATCTATTACCAATAGGCACCATGCTTAGGAGGTCACTAACCAAGTGGTCATAGCCACTACCCAGGTTGACTCAGCCACAATTCAAGTGGACTACACCACAACCTAAGTGGACTCAGTCATAATTCAAAATGGACTCAGCCATAACCAAAGTGGACTCTACCACAAATTAGGTGGATTCTACTACAATTAAGTGGTCCATCCCAGTAGGCATCCAAATACAAATGCATACAATTATATTCTAAATAATATCCATTTTCAAGCATTTTCTAATTCTTATATTCCTTTGTCTAAGTGTTTGATAGAGCTTCTTATTCATTCTTTATCTCAGACAAATTTTATCTAGACGGTGTAGATAGGTTGAATTTCTCAAACAACTTTATGCTCTTCCACCATGGTTTCATCTTCAATAGTTTCTTTCTTGCATTTGTCTGAGGAAATTTTTCTTGAGGTTAATAGATAATGCAAGCGCATTGTAGTGCATCTTCAAAGCCTTATTTTCTTCCATTGTATTTGTCATGAAAGTCTTCTCTTAGAGAATTCGAGGCAGTTGTTGATGTTTTGACTGATTAAATATTTTTACTTTGTTTTGTATCTTTAACTGATTTGAACTCTTGATATGTAATATTGTGACTCTTTATACTCACATTAGCAGTTTCAAATTCTCTAATCTTTTATGAAGTTTTATGTTTGGTGATTTATGCTTTATGTTTTATAGGATCGTTCTTATAATGGTTTAAGCATTGGGTATGTGATTCTTAGCATAGATAATTCATCATTGTCTAACAGTGAGAATGCATGATCCTATTGTGTCCTATTTGGGTTTCTAAGATATGAAGTTTTATTTCCTATTTGTGTTGCCAATAAGATGATTACTTTACTTTGGTTCATAGAGTTTATTTGTCTTTTGGAAATTTGTTATGACCCTTTATATTCTTTATCTATGATATCTAGTTGAACAAACAATATACGAGGTTAAGATATGGGCAAACATGGAGCGAGAGATGAGTGAGGGAAATAACCAAATTCACCTTTTAGAGGAGGAGGTGAAATATTTAAAGAAGGAATTGAAATTTGCCAAGAAGATAAATACTTCTACAGATCTTCTTTTGACAGACCACTACATAGCTTATGGAGAGATTACGAGTAGAATTACAACATTAAAGAAGAATTTATCTGAGACTCAGGATAGAATTGAGGAGTTATTAGCAATTATTGATGTTTTGAAGGAGTAACTATTTTTAATTTCTTTTGCTAAATGTTCTGAACTTAGTGTGTTCATATTGTTATTAATAACTCTATTTTAATTGGTTATAAATGTTTTCGTCATGTGTTTACTTTTCAATTTTGATTCTTTACATAAGATCAAGCTTATTAACTTTATTACAAAAGGAATGACTAGGAATGGAATTCCTATTTGAGACATTAAACTATGAAGTTTCCCAAATGGGCTTGACTATGCCTTAGGACTGTAATGATGTTAGAGTTTTGATCATTTTAAGATTCATTAAGGTTTTGAAGTGATTTAGCTCAAAGCAGTAAGCTTAACTTAATTCAAATCCAAGATAATTCATTTAGAGGCATCTATAGTATATGGAATTAAAAGAAATATAGTCAAGTTTGACAACTTATCTCTATTGGAGCTTTCCTCCATGGATTTCTCATTTTGAGTTCATAAGTATAAAGCAGTAATGTACAAGGAAAGTAAAGTAATCACACAAATAAGCAAGCATACACAAACAACATGATTTTTGTAGTAGTTCAGGAACCCCATCCATACATCTACTCTTCTAAGAGCACACATTCATTATGCCTTGGGTTCCATTATATCCCATATAATGGAAATACAAAATGCTCCTAGCACTCTTCTAAATTCTAGCTCTAGGGGGCATAAATAATGTTACTAATACTTATGGATTCTAGCTCCAGGGGGTATAAACATAATGCTCTCAGCACTCTTCTAGTTTTCATGAGCTTACCAGCAAACTCACTGGTTTCGAAGGTCACCAGAAAACTTGTTGATTTTTCAAAGCTCACTAATAACTCTTTAGTTTCAAGTTTACTAAAAAACTTATACACTTTTACATAATGTTTCTCTCAAGCATAAGGGAAGATATAATCTCTTTTACAACTCTAATAACTTAGAAAGATCTTTCCAAAATGTAAATTAATGGTCATATAGACAAGCAAATTGAAGCTCATGAAAGATAGATGATGATTTAAGCTCTTGGCATGGAAGGATTTGCACAAGATTTAGTTCATCTAAAAGATATTCTTTCACCTTCTATGAATCATTCCACATTGTCTCCATAATTAGTTTCTTCATAGTTTTGACCATTAGAGAAGATGGGTTCCGTTGAATGAAGAAATGAGAGTAGCATTGAATGAATAAGACCATTGAGATTATTGTCATTGAAGTCTAGGCCTTTCTGATTTGTCTTGAGTTGTTGCATCGTTTAGAGTGAAAGATGAGTTGTGCTAAAAGATGTTCCTCGTTTGACTTATCACAACTTAAAAAACCTGTAGTGTCACTTGTTGCCAAAAATGTTGATTGAGATAAGTTTGCACAATGACAGCATGACTGTAAATGCCATTTGGATGCTAGCTATGTAAATCAATTTCCTCTGACAAGTCACGGCCTCTCTCTATCTGCATTTGCCTGCCATAAGTTGCAAACAAATTCTTCCATAGTTTGTCTATTTGTTGATCATTTATGAGTGGACTTTGTCTATCGCAAGTAGCAAACGAACTCTAAATTGCGTAGACGAAGTCAATCTAATCAATAGACAAACTTTGCTTTATCTGCCTAAATTCTTCCAAGAGATTTATCTATTGGTCAATCCTTTGTGCATGTGCTTTGTTTATTGTAAATAATAGGTGAACTTTGGGTGTCACAGATGAAGTCAGACTAGTTGATTGGCAAACTCTCCTTTGTCTATGTGAACAGACAAAGTGTAATGTTCTTCTTTTGTTCCATTTGTTTGTTGGAGGTGGCAAACAAAGTTTGCTTGGTCTTGCTCAAATAGACAAAGTGTAGTATTCATCTGATGTAAGTGATAGACAAACTTTACTCTACTTTGTCTTGGGTGGAGTACTTTGCACATCGCATAGGTTTGTGTATTTTAAGTTGTAGATGAACATGCCTTTATCTGTTGAAGTCCCTTTTAGTCCAAGCCGCTCTTTGTTTGTTGAGCTTCGTCTATGCTCACTATTCAGCTTCTACTTCATCTTCCACTTTGTCTATTGCTTTAAGTAGTGTAACACCCAAGGTGTTGAAAATGAGGGGTAAATATATTTATATACGATGAGATATGGTGAAAAAGCTAAAAATGTGAACAATGTCATTTGTGGCCATATTTTGACATAAAATTTGAATGATTTAGAAAACATGTTTACCATAAAAATTGTAGATCTTAAAATTATCTTTCTAATGAATTAATAATCACCTAATGCTAAGTTCATTTTATAGAGTTATATCTAAAAGAGTGTAATGGTCTCTAAATTCAAAAGGAGTCACTTTGAGTCTCCATGACTCCAAATGGAGGCAGATTTAGAAAAATTAGTCAACATGAAAGTTGTAGCATTTGAAAATATCTATCCAATGGAATAAGAATTAATAAATTTAGAGTTCTTATGAGAATGGTATGACCAATGCACCAGAACCACTCCTTGTGGGGGGTAAGGCAGGTGGTTATAGGAATTGGTAGGATTCTGGGGGGCAGGAGGCTGGGAAGGCAGGAGGCCAGGCGGAAGGAGGTGTTGGTTCTTGCAGGATAGCTTTACCTAAGAGGGGAGGGGTTAATTGGGTCTATAAAAATTTCTTGCTTGTCCCCTACAAGATTACTTCCCCTCTTTTCATGCTTTTGTGTTATGCAATATGAGATGATAATGCAGTAATGTACAAGAAAAGTAAAGTAATCACACAAATAAACAAGCATACACAAATAACATGATTTTTATAGTGGTTAAAGAACCTCATCCCTACATCTACTCTTCCAAGAGTACACACTCATTGTAACTTGGGTTCCACTATATCCTATATAGTGGAAATACAATAGTGCTCCTAGCACTCTTCTAGATTTTAGCTCTAAGGGGCATATGTAGCGTTCCCAATGCTCTTCTAGATTCCAGCTCTAGGGGGCATAAACATAGTGCTCCTAGTACTCTTCTAGTTTCTACAAGCTCACCAGGAAACTCACTAGTTTCAAAGGTCACCAGCAAACTTGATGGTTTTCTAGAGCTCATAAACAACTTATACAGTGTAGTTTTCTTGAGCTCACCACAAACTAACTAGTTTTTAGTTTAACTAGAAACTAATACATATTTAAAAATAGGGAAAGATTAGATCTCTTTTATAGCACTAATAATATATAAAGATCTTCCTAAAATGTAAATTAATAGACAAAAGGATATGTAGTTTAAGGTCATGAAAGATAAATGACGGTTTAAGCCATTGGTCATGGGTGGAAAGAGTTGCGTAAGGTTAAGCTGATTTGAAATGTCTTCCTTCACCACCTTTGAATTGTCTCATCTCTTCTCCTGAAATAGCTCTCTTGAAAACTTGATCATTGGAGGATGATGATCTTCATTAAATGCAGAGATCAAAGTAGATAAGCAGAAAATAAATGTAGAAGACCATTTTGATAATCCCTCATTTGAAAACATCATCTTCTAATTAATTCCCATATGCTTAGAGTCATTCTGCAGTTCCGACCTTAACACAGAAAAAGATGAATAGCTGGTTTAGGCAACTAACGAATGAGGAGATGCTACAGCTCTGACTTAATTCATAGTTTTGAAAAGAAGATAATAAATTTTGAAAGATTCAGCTGTTCTACTTTGACCGGTGCTTTATTTTAATTTATCTAAAGTTAATATTAGACAAATTCTCTTTCTAGCTAGATAAAATCTCTTCGTCTCCTACTTTGCCTATAGTTGATTCTAGATGAAGTTGGGTTTGTTCATTTTTAAATAGATGTGTTTTTCTCTCTAAACTTCTTCTTCCATTTACCTTCTCATTATTTCTTGAGATTTTGAATAGAGTATTCAGATTGACATCTTTAAGCATATTTTGAAATCTCTATAATGCAAACTTTCTAAAATGTGGCAGAAGGTTAGAATAATTATCTAGAGTCCTTTTCTTGGAGATTTGAATGGGTTGTATATGTTTGATTCTTATTTAGCACTTAGAACCTTCAATCATTTTGTTCTCCTTCAATGGATTGGCTATTTTTACAATCCAAAAAGGTTGTGAACCGATTAAAAGAATATTATTACAAGATACAGTTGTTGCAGAGTGTTGAATTTTTTATATTTGAAAATAGCAAATTTTTACTATAGCACATTACTATAGCACTTTGACTATAGAAAATCACTATAGCACTACACCGCTTTGTTTGAAGTAAGTTGTAGAAGAATATGTTTATCTATTGTTACTATAGCATCATTACTATAGCACCACATTGCTTTGTTTGTTAGTGCATTTACTAATTGCCTGAAGCTTTGTCTATTGTACTATAGCAGGTTATTATAGCAGATTACTATAGCAATTTGATTGTTAACTCAGTCTGCTAATTGGTTGAAGCTTTGTCTATAGGTTACTGTAGCAAATTACTATATTAAATTATTGTAATAATTTGTCAATTACTTCATCTGCTAGTTCGAGCTTCATCTTCCACTTCATCTACTAATTCGTCTGAAGCTTTACTTAGTCTTCCACTTTAGACAATCCACTTCATTTTCTACTAAAGCAATTCCACTTCATCTATTGCCATAGCAATCCCACTCCGTTTGCCATGGTTGCAGTACTATAGCAAAAGTACTATAGCAGCACACCTGCACTTGGAAATTTTTTCTCTTTTGCCACATTTTACTTGATATTTTTCATTATAAATCAAATACACTTATCCACATATAATATACATAAGTTAGAGTATGGATAAATTATTTAAGCATAATTTCTTTTTCATCTAAAGAATATCTTCTATGAAGCTATCACGCCTCACCTTCTAAGGCATATTACTACATTTTTTCATGTAAATTCACCAAGATTTGCCCACTTTTAGGGTGGGGGTGCTCTGTCCAAAATCCGGAGGAGCCTCCTTTAAATTTCAACAATTCAAACCTGTACAATATTTATCATAAAATAAAATAATCACATAAACTCTAAAACACACATCCACAATCCCACAGCCCAAGATTGGCCCAAATCATGATGGCAGTACACATCTTTCTAATTATATAATTTTATTTATAATATGATAAATAATTCACTAAGACACGCCTTTACACCACTTATACATCATTTGAGATCTCATGAATACAATCATACAAACACACTTAAAATTTGCAATTTCAACTCATTATATCAAAATGTAATTGTCTTCAAATCATGCTTCTCAGTTCCAACTCACAATTGGAATTCTTTACTTGACCTACTAGCTAAAAATATAAATAAGAAGGCATGAGTCCTGGTAACTCAGTAAGTAGGCATGATTCAAAAATAATAATGAATCAAAATAACATGTTTAAAACCAACAAATAAATTTCATACCCAAATAATCAACAAATATACCAATGAAACCCTCATCTACATTATCAATTAAAACTCAAATGATTGCATTCAAGCATGCCAATATACTTCATACATACATGATCAACTTTATCAATTTCTACAAGTCATAATATCATTTCTATAAATCATTCACACTATTGCTCAACAATCCATTAACCTTCCCATAAAAAAAACATTAAGTATTCCAAACCAAGGGATATACATTATCCCAAACATTCATATACTCCAAACTAACTATATATCAACAATAAACAAATATGAGATATGCACTATCCTCAACCAACATAAAAATTTCTGATTAAACAAATGGAATATTCTATATAGCCAAAAGAAAAAGTCTACTTACTTTAAAGTAGAATCATAGTACCGCACTAAAATAATTCTTTAAATTCTTTGATTCCAAATCCAAGTTCAATTGACCCTGCATATATCATATATATCATAAATTCAAGCCCACTTTATTTCTTATTGAAGAATTTCATCAAACATATAACCTACATCGCTTAACGTAATATTTTCATTAAGTCATAACTCCTAAATTCCATTTCCAGTTATGCATAATCACTCTACAACTCAATTAACATTGAATTCATCGTAATACTAAGTTAATTGAGTTCCTAATCCATTCCAACCATTGCATAATGCCATTATATATGAAATCCTTAATTTACTATTCACTTTGATTAATATTTTCTTTATGAATCACAACATAATTCAATTTTCTCACATCTAAAGCATGTCAAAAATACTAAAATTAACTAATTAATCATCTCCCCCATGATTCTCACATCAATCCATATCCAAATCCCCCCAAAAGTTACTGTTCACAGAATGTAGGAAACCCTAGCAAGGCTAAATTCATGAATTCTTATGTTTAAATCAGTAAAATTACTTATTAAATAATTTTCCCATGTTTAATACAACATACACCATGAAATTTCTCCCAAAAATTACTATTTACAAAATTTACAAAACCCTAGCCAACAAAAATTCACAAATTTGGTTAATAGAATCGACTTACCATATAATCAAGTTGTGTCTTCCATCCATAAATGAGAATCCATATCCAAAGCTACCATTATCTCCTTGCTTTTGCAAGAAATTGGCACTACCTCTATTTCCTATCATCCAAATCTCAAAACCCAAGCCAAGAGGCATGCTTAAGTGATAATCTACCTAAAAAAAGAATTTTCTAAGTTCAAATGGAATGAATTTGGCCTAAACAAGATGGGCTCCAAAGCCAGGGAAGAAAGAGGAAGAAAAGGAATGGAATAAATGAAAAATGGAAGGGGTTTCGAGCTTAAAAATTTGAATTTTCCAGGTACTCCAATGTACTAGTGCTACAGAACCCTTGTCGTGGCAAGGTCTCGCTAGACTGCGAAAAACTGGGTTTTCGGAGGTCTTGCTATGGCCAAAAACCATTTTGCCACTACAGAAAATGACCTTACCATGGCAAGGAAAAGTCTTACCATGGCAAGCTCTCGCTAGATGCCAAAAAAAATGTTTTCTGGGAGCTTGCTGCAACGAGCTCTTTTTGTCTAACATAGCATTACTATTTTGAGCATAACTTTCACATATGATGTCCAAATGGTATTAGAAAGATAACTTTATGGATACAAATATACAACTATTATGTTAATCTTTCCAAATCATCCCAAATGTATGTCCAAAAGTCTAATAAAGTTGACCATAACCTTCATCTCATTATTTTTTTAGTCATTTGGAATAGTTTCAGTGTATTAGTCATAACTTCCTCATATGATTTCAGAATTGAGTGAATTTTCTTTTATTGGATAGATAATTTCATGACTAAAAATTTTATGTTAAACACATTTTATAATTAGTCCATTAGACCATGTCAAACATCAATCACAATGAACCCACTTTTCAAATTCAGCATTTTCATAATACACACTTGTGCTCCCTTCGTTTTCTTCCAAATTTTCCATTTCTCTCTCATCTATCATCACTAAACTTTTAATCATTTCATTTTCCATTAATACCATGCATAATCATCCCAATTTGTTTATTTAATAGATTAAATCTCACCCCTAAACTCAAATAATTGCCCATTCATTACAATGAGCTATTCAATTTCAAAACTCTTACTTATAAAAATCATTAATGGTCCCAATTCACAAAAACTAATTCAAATATCAAAACAATCACTTGACACACCTCATGCGCATGAAATGGAAAATGTTCATGCTATTCACCACTTTATTTGAGGTCAATTACCAAAAATCACTTATTCAATACTTTGTAACCAAATTTTTTGCTATAAATGACTCTATATGTCATTTTCATTTCAAATCACATTCAATACTCAATCCAATGTCCCACACCTGTTACGATACATATGATGATCATTTTGGCTATTCTTATTGATCATAATGATACTTTTTTCCCAAATTCACCATTTCAATTCTTTTTCTTCTTATTAACTTTATGTATAGTTCAAAGGAGCGAATTCTATCAAATTCATTGAGTAAAGTCTACTCATTTTCACATTTTAAACAAAACAGGTATTAAAGAAGCACACTTATCAACATATGTTTATCCCCACATGATTTTCAAAAGTTGTAGAACATGAATAAATCATATATTGTATTTTTCAATGAAAGTTCAAAGTGATAACTTCATAAAGTACATAATATATCTATGATTCAACATAAAATAAACAAGGTTAATGCACTATGGATCATAATGAATTCTTCACTCTTTAAAATAATTTATGTAATATGTTTGCATTCAAAATATTGTAATAATGTTTATTCATGCCAAGCATATTTATCTCCATTTCAGTTTCCTAGACTAAAATCATTATTATCATAGATCAAGTCTTAAGATAAATTTTGGTATCATCAAAATCATACAGTAATTCCAATATTCCCCCCTTTTTGATGATGATAAAATTTGAAAACTTATGGCATTTGAAGGTAATGCTAATGATCCAATAGCAAACTCCCCCTATCTAATTGGAATATATAATCCTATAGGGTTTAATAAAGATAGGTCATGACGTATGATTCTATTATTTTCTTATATGCAAGTCATGACAAGGATCCTTCCAAATATCATCCCAATTTCTCAAACAAGTCTTTCTACATTTTTCTTCCCATTTTTGTTCGCATAAAAAAGGTGTATGAAATGAATGGGATATGTCTCCCCATTAATAACTTGAAGATAGGACAAGTAAATGCAATTAGGAGCATGGTATGGGATCAATACTTTCATTCAAAATATTCTGCTATCCTTTGTTGTATCAAAACACATAGAGCAGAAACATATAAAGCACAATCCATTCTTTCCCAAGTCTTCCTTTGTTCCAAACTCTCCCCCTTTTTGTATTAAGGTTATGACTCACAAATCTACATATTTCTCCCCCTGTATTCTTGGGTTCCTAAAGAGTTCACAACCACATATAGATCTTGGTCTTATACAAAGCATAACTATTAGCATGAGATACGATTAGTTTTTAGCAATATAAAGAATAGATTCATGTCATGAGTAATATCCAAATTGTCATTAAAGTTTTGAAGATGTGTAAATAGTTTTCAAGCATGCATCAATTCATATTTCCTTTCAAGGATGCATCAAAATCATAATTCTCATTTAAACATAAAGGACACCGAACTGATAATCATATTTCATAAAGACATTGCATAAGAAACTTTACCACATCTTTTCAAGAATGAAAATATCATAGTTTTAATTAGATAAGATGACAAACACACATCATTTCAGTCATTCAATAGTTATTACATGATAATGCATGATCCTAGTTATTGTGTTTATGTTTATTTTTCTCACTAGTTTATAGTTTCTTGATGTTGTTTAATGATGGCAGCATTGAATTTTTCTTAATTCAGATTGAGATTTCTATCATTTTGATCATTAGGTGATGCTTTGTACAACCTAAGTTTCTTATGTTGCTTTCTTAAGATGGTAGACTGAAAAATATAACTATGAAGTAAACTCTATCTGAACCTTGTGAAGAAACCTTATCCACGCCATCAATAGTTATCTATAACTTACAATAGATAAACCAACAAACAAAGCTGCTTTATCTGGTGATCTGTAAAAAATGAATTTTGTTTGTACCTCTACAATTTTTCTATTATTTATCATATACAGACTAGAAAATGAAGTAAAGGCGCTTTAATTCTCTAAAGAAAGGTGATCAACATTTCTCAACTCTTTACATAGCACACCTTCATATGATATACATGTGAATTGAATATTTCTTAGGCTTTCTTAAGTTCCTCGGATTCATATACTTAGAAATTAATAACTTTTCAAATATATCTTCAAGAATGTTGATTTCTTCTAACCTAAACTTTGGATCTTCAAAAGCAATTAAATCTCAATGCTTGATCCAAGGTTGCTTCATGAAAAATACTTTTTTAATTCATCTGAGATAAGATTTGCAAGAAACATTATTATTTCTACTACTAAGGCATCTCATTATGAAACTTGAATAGATCGGGGCAATCTGAAATAGATATCACTTTTCATGCTCACTCATACCACACTCATTCAATCATCTTTAAAAATTCATAAGCCTTTTATATGTCTTTATATGCTCAATATTTGCTTTTTCAAATTAGTTTGTAACATAATTTATGCACCTTTTCAAATGAATAAATTATTAAAGAATCATATTATAGTATTCAACGTAGGATTTGATCAAAAAACTTTTTATCAATGCAAGATGGCACATTTAGGAAACTTCTAGTAGTTCTAGAGTTAGATTAGGAAAATGTTTTCAACATCAATGTTATAGACTTTTTCTTAGATTTTCAATGCATCAAGAATCACATGATTCTAATTTTCTATGAAAAAGTTATAGCTAGAACATTGAAGCTATCTCTAATAGCTAAAATTTAGTTAAAAATTTTTCTCATCACATGATTTCAAGTTTATACGCTCAAACATTCTTACAAATATTTTTATCATTAATAGTAGGAATAATGGATAAAGTGTAGTATTTTATGACATGAACATACTTTTCAGCATTCACAAGGATTTAACTAATTTTTTTAATTATTTCAATCTTTGGAATTCAAGCCTTATTAATGATTACAAAAGGAATGGCTAGGTATGGAATGCCTAATCAAGACCTTAAACCATGAGGTTTCTCAAACATACTTGACTATGCCTTGGGACTGTAATTATATTAAGGATTAATTATTTTACATATTAATTTAAATTTTCAAAATGATTTAGTTTAGAAACATTGAATTCATATCCATTCAAATCCAAAGTAGTTAGATGGACATTTTAGGAACATGGAGAAAGTATAACAGTGAAATGCATATGTTCAATGTACTTATCAATCAAATATATATCAAGTTTGGCAAACTTATCTCTTTTGTCACTTCCTTTTTCGATTTCTACATTTGAGCTTATAAATGATGATGCCAATCTTAACTTTTCATTTTAGCGCTTGATTTTCTTTCTTAAGCTTGAAGTTTGTAGATTGAGAAGATGATATTGTTTTTTCATCATTTTCCTTCTTGCTCATTTTAAGCTTTTCTTGCATACACTCAAGAGATTTTTACACTTTTTTTTATTAGCAAAATCAAACAGATGTTAGCTTTATGCAGTAATTTAAATAGTGTAATTCCTTTTTATCACAGAATAGTATGCAGTTAAGAATCTAGACTACTTAGCATAATTAAATACACTTCATTACTTTAAACAGATCATTCATTACTTAAACTGTTTGCTTCTTTTATAAATGTTTCCCTTTTTCCTAAGTGTCTTGAAAATTATGTTTTAATTTGTGATTCAAATTTGTAATATAAATTTATTTGATTTAGATTCTTCTAATCTACACTAAACCTTAAGGTTCTATTCATGTTCTCATGAAGCAATTTTAGATACAAATAAAATCATATCAAAAACAAGTGAGTAAATGGATTAAGTATGGATATTAAAAGAATATAGAGGAGTTTGGGTTTGAGTTACCATACCTGCACCAACCTTTCCTTTGTCTCTGGCTTCTTTAAACATCTTCTTCATCCAGTACTAAGAAGCCATTTATCCTTTGATGGAGCTTGATAGATTTTCCTTTCTTCATCTTCTTTCTCCACATTTTTTTCTTTCACAAGTTATTTCTCCTTAATTTGTGAGGATCTCTTAATTGTTTTAGCCTTTTGTTTTTCAATTTGAGTTTAAGTCTTAGCAATTTCTTGTTCTTCTCCTTTAGGTTGCTTCCTCTCAACCCATGAGTCTTTTTCTATTGGAGGTTGCTCGTCTTTTTCTTCTACTGGGTTTCCTACACTCAAATCAATCTCAATAGCAACATTAGTTTCATTCAAACATAAATTAGTTTGCCCCTCATAAATTGTCTATAACCTGCCCAAAATTTCTCTTGCACTTTTACACGTTAAGACAAACTTGCAAATGGTGGAGCATAGAGCATATAACAGGGCATTCATTGCTTTGAGATTTTCTTATTGTGCTCTAACTTCATCCTCTCTTATGCCGATGAAAATGACTTTCCATAGCTGAAGGTTATTGGCCATAAGATGTATTTCCAATCTCCTCTTCCATTATGCATAATTGGATCTATCATAATATGGAAGCTGGGAGGTGGAATATCCTTCGCAAAACATAGAGGATGATAGTATTGGGTTGGCCATGCGGATCTCTCTAATTGCTTATGTAGTCCACACTAGTACCACTTGTTGGTTCTTGTAGGATGACTTTACCCAAGAGGGGAAGGGTTAATGGGGTTTATGAAAATTTCTTACTTGTCCCCTATAAGATTACTTCCCCTCTTTTTGTTCTTATATGCTATGCAATATGAGATAAATGATAAAGTAGTAATGTGCAAGGAAAGTAAAGCAATCATATAAATAAACACGCATACACAAACAACACAATTTTTATAGTGGTTCAGAAACCCCTTCCCAACATCCTCTCTTCCAAGAGCACACACTCAATGTGCCTTGGGTTCCACTATATCCCATATAATGGAAATACAATAATGCTTCTAACACTCTTTTAGATTCCAGCTCTAGGGGGCATAAGTTGTGTTCCCAAAATTCTTCTGGATTCCAGCTCCAAGAGGCATAAATATAGTGCTCACAACACTCTTCTGGTTTTCATGAGCTCACCAAGAACCTCATTGGTTTTAAAGGTCACTAACAAACTTGATGGTTTTTCAAAGCTCACCAATAACTCATACAATGTAGTTTTCTAGAGCTCATCTCAAACTCATTAGTTTTTAGTTTATCCAGAAACTAATACACAGTTAAGCATGGGGGAAGATTAGATCTCTTTTACAACTCTAATAACATATAAAGATCTTCCCAAAATATAAATTAATGGCCATAAAGATATGCAGTTTAAGGTCATGAAAGATAAATGATGGTTTAAGCTTAAGGCCATGGGTGGAAAGATTTGCATCATGTTAAGCTCATTTGAAATGTCTTCCTTCATCACCTTTGAATCATCTCATCTCTTCTCCTTAAATAGCTCTATTGAAAACTTGACCATTTGAAGAAGGTGATCTTCACTAAATGAAGAGAAGAAAGTAGATAGCAGGAAATAAATATAGAAGGCCGTTCTAATAATCTCTCATTTGAAAACATCATATTCTAATTAATATCTACATGCTTAGAGCCAACCTTGACATAAAAAAGGTGAATAGATGGTTCTGGCAACTAACAAATGAAGAGATGCTGCAGCTCTGACTTGATTCACGATTTTGGAAAGAAGATAATAAATTCTGATAGATTCAGTTATTCTACTTTGACTAGTGCTTTATTTCATTTCTCTGAAGTTAATATTAGATAAAGTCTCTTCTTAGCTAGATAGACTTGCTTCGTCTCCTACTTGTCCATAGTTAATTCTAGACAAAGTTGGGTTTCTTCATTTTTCGACAGATGTGTTTTCCTCTCTAAACTTCTTCTTACATCCGCGGCCTTTTCATTATTTCTTGAGATTTTGAATAGAGTATTCAGATTGACATCTTTGAGCATATATCAAAATCTCTATGATGCAAACTTTTTGAAATGTGACAAAAGCTTAGAACAATTATCTAGAGTCCTTTTCTTGAAGATTTGAATGGATTCTTGATCTTTGATTCTTGCTTAGCACTTACAACATTCAAGCATTTTTTCCCCTTTAATGGATTATCCTTTTCTATAATCCAAAAAGGTTGTGGACTGCTTGGAAGAATATTGTTGCAAGATACAGCTGATGCATAGTGTAGAATTTTTTATATTTGAAAATAGCAAATGTTTACTATAGCACATTACTATAGCACATTATTGTAGTAGATCACTATAGCATCGCACCGCTTTGTCTGTAGTAAGTAGCAGATGAATATTTTTGTCTGTTGGTACTATAGTAGCGTTATTATAGTAGTGTAACTATAGCAAATTATTGTAACACCACACCACTTTGTCTGTTACTTTATCTGCTGATTAGTTGAAGCCTTATCTATTTTACTATAGTGAATTACCATAGTAATTTGATTATTGTCTTCATTTGCTAATTGGATGAAGCTTTGTCTATAGGTTATCGTAGCAAATTACTATAGTAAATTACTGTAGCAATTTGTCAGTTACTTCATTTGCTAATTCGAGCTTTGTCTGTTACTTCATCTGCTAATTCATCTAAAGCTTTACTTCATCTTCCACTTTAGACAATCCACTTTGTCCTCTACTATAGTAATTCCATTTTGTCTGCCACTATAGCAGTAATTGTAGCAAAAGTACTCTAGCAATGCACTTGGACTTGAAAATTTTTGCACTTTCACAACATTGTTAACTAACATTTTTTATTATAAATCAAAATACATTTATCCACACATAATATACATAAATTAGAGTATGGATAAATCATTTAAGCATAATTTCTTTTTCATCTAAAGAATATCCTTTATGAAGTACACTTTTTAACATAAGTTTATCCCCACATGATTTTCACAAGTTGTAAAACATGGATAAATTGTATATTGTATTTTTCAATGAAAGATCAAAGTGATAACTTCAAAAAGCACATGATATACCTATAATGCAACATATAATAAACAAGGTTAAGGCACTATGGATCATAATGAATTCTTCATTCTCTAAAATAATTTATGTAATATGCTTGCATTCAAAATATTGCAAAAATGATTATTCATCCCAAGCATATTTGTCTTCATTTCAGCTTCCTAGACTAAAATCATCATTAGCATAGATCAAGTCTTAAGACAAGTTTTGTTTTCATCAAAATCATACAATAATTCCAATAGGAGGCCGTCATACAGTAGTGGCCTGACTTTTTAAGTTTGGTTCCATTTTGTTTTCCCCCTAGATCACTCTATTTTCTCCTCCCTCTTGACCTAGTCATGCCCTAGCCCCATTATGACTATTTTCTTATCGTTTTAGCTTAGAAACCACCTGGTTTGGATGAAGAACCACTTAATGTTGCCTTTAGACCCAAGTTTAAGTTATTTCAACCGTGAAAAATGGAAGAAAATGGAAGAAACATCATATTTCACAAAATGGAAGGTGTAAAGTAAAGCTGGGAGCTTGATCCTTCATTTGGGGAGGACACCTATACTTGAAAACAA
The DNA here is from genome assembly GCA_036873735.1 of Pouteria campechiana. Lineage (NCBI taxonomy): Eukaryota > Viridiplantae > Streptophyta > Magnoliopsida > Ericales > Sapotaceae > Pouteria > Pouteria campechiana. Next base: position 24,749 of record JAYJMB010009233.1, read on the forward strand.
AGGCAAGCTTGATTTCCTGAATAAATTCTAGATTTTTGATTTTTAGGTTATTGGGAATAATGGATTTTGGGGCTCAAATTGTTGTATACGGTTATAAATTCATGAAAGAATGTTCTAATACTATGATTATTGTGTTTTAACATGAGAAATTGTGAATTTTACTAAGCTAGGGTTTTGATGCATAGTGGAAATTGGATTTTCTCATTTTTATTGAATTAATCATGTGATAAATGATTAATGGCATTACTTGAATATTTTAGAATATGTATGGAATGAATTGAACCAATGGAATTGAATTTTAGGTAATGCTCTAATTAAGGGTTACATAGGATTCTTGTGAATAAGCTATGTAAGCCTTGAATTGAGTAGATTAAAAGCTTACTTGAGATATTTACATATTGTTTAAAAGTTAATCTTGTAAGATGTCAAAAAACAAGGGTTCTCATGAAAATTATGGAGAAACCTTAATTTAACCAATGGTTATCACATGTTTGATGATTATAGCTTGAGATTGGCTATGAAAGAAGTATTAATATGATGTGACGTATTGAATACATGATTATAAATGGGATTGTTGCCCTATACAGGAAGATCTGAGATGGATGAAAAAGCAGAGAGCTTGAGGAATGTGGTTTGGAGCTAAAGGCTTACTGCAAGTAGGCACCCCCTATTTGACATGTATGAACAGATGGGAATAGTGAGTATCCCGTGTTTGTTTTCGGGCATGTGTGTTTTGGATGAGGGATTGTGGATATCCCATGCTTGTTTCAGTTGAATGTTTTTCGAGTATAACAAATTCATGAATGATTAGGGACATGAAGTATCCCATGGATGATTATTTCATATATGTTCATGGTTATGAATATCGATATGCATAAAGTTGTGCATGTTGGATTGATGGGGTAGTGTATACCAGATTCATTCTTTATTATACTATTATAAAATGATGGGGATAAGAAATATCCCTTGATTTTGTTGATATGCATTTGTCAAGCATAAGTAGACTGATGTAGAATAGTGTGTATTCTCTGGTTGTGATAGATATAATTTGTATTATATGAACATATTGTTGTTCGGGATAGAAAGTATCCCATGTCATTTTGTTATTCTTGTGTATAGATGTTAGAGTAAAAAGAATTGATAGTATTTCAATGTTGTATATAAATAAGCTTGTGTGTGTTTGTTTGGATGGTGAAAGTAAAGATTCCCTCGTCTAGTATATTGTAAATGACAAGAATGTATGGGTTGTTGATTGACGGGGTTAAAGATTATCTTGCGTTTTGAATATTTAAAGGTTAGACATGATAAATAAATGAATGTATATCTTGATGAAATGGGAATCATTCCATGAGTTATATGTGGGACCCAAATGGCATGGTCATGAGGTTATGCCTATATGGCATAGTTTTGATGGGTGGCGTCTATATGGCACCTAATATAATATGATGAGCCTAGAGTGGCTTAGAGGAAATCGGAGCTGCCTAGTTGGCATGATTAAAAAGTATGATCGTGTATGCCTAAAGGGCATAGAGTATGGTAGTGAATAGAGGAGGAAATGAGCCTCTTGGAAATGTATAAGCATGCTATGATTCTTTAATAGTTTGTATTCATGTTCTGGATGAGAACATGTGATTTCTAGTTTATTATTGTTTTATATTACTACTTACTGAGTTGCCTGGTCTCATACCTTCTTTTGTTAAGTTTTTAGTTGACAGGGTAGGTGAAGACTCTCAATTGAGGATTGGGAAGGATGAGCGAGAATTGAAGACATATTTGATGGTCTGATGAATTGGGATTGGAATCCCCTCACTCGGATATTATTGTATTTGATTAAATTATTGTATGATTGTAATTAAGAATTGTATTTGATGTAGATATTAATGCATTGCCATTATGATACGGTTCAAATCTTGGGCAGAGCTGTGAGTATGGGTGTGAGCATGTAGATATAAATGTTGTTTTATAATCATAGAAATGTAAACTATTTTTGATTTTATATACGTATATCAAGTATAAATCCTAATATTATAGGGTAGACTCTGCCAAATTTTAGGAAGAATATTTCCCTTAAAAGCAGAAAAATTGTGAGATAGGGTAGGGGTGCAGGGCATTATAAATGTTATTAGAGCTAGTGACTTATTTGTGTGATAAGTCCTGTTCATCTGTGTGAGAGTATGAAATCTAGATTCCTGATTACAATGGTTATGAGAAAAAACCAGAAAGTGACATGCCAAAGGAATTCAAGAGAAAAGGATAGCTTAAAGGTAAATAGGTAGGCATGAGGAATGAGGTGAGGGCATGTAAATAATAATGTTAAAGTGTTGTGATTATTGTTGGCCCATAAATTTAATTGATAAGTGCTATGATAGCACAAAATAACATCTATTTATAGTAATCAAACTAGCATAGTGAAGCATGGTAGTGCTCATATGTGCACCTTACTAGCTTGTTTATTTGTAATGCTTGTGAAAGTGGAAGTAGAAGGATCAAAACTATGACATTTCATGAGTTGGCTTGTGTGCCTGGATTTCATAAATTATTATGATCAATTAACTAATTGTAATATGTCATGGTATAATGTGATGTGTTATGGCATAAGTCTCAGAAGTATAGCTAGGTAAATGGCTTGGTTTGTGTATATGTTTTTGTTGAGTTCTTTATTTCAAAAATGAATAAGCTGTGTAATTAGTTGTATATCCTAAATTTTTATTGTTGTGTGATGAATGATATGAATATAATACATGATATCATGAGATAGGGATAAGTTAAAAAGGCTTGAATGCCTTAGTGGCATAAACACCATGATGGCATGGATGTAATGGAAATTGACACCCATAGGGTGTGGGCATGCAGTAAGGGTATAGTGTTTTGTATTCTGAGTATGAAAGCATATTCTGACTGAATGTTGCTAATGATTGCTTGTATATGCAATTTGATTGAAATGAATTTTATGTGCATTTGAACATTCTTATGTGTTAAAGGATGTGATTGAAATGCCAGGATGGCATTGTTATGATTGTAATGCCCGGATGACATTAATGTAATTGATATGTTAGGATGACATAAGGTATTCCTATATATTGATTTAAATAATTTATAAGTGGCTATATTTTAATTTAATTGCTAATTGATTGTTATACAAAATGGCATGGCTTGTGAGTATTTTGATTGAGCATGTGTATTTCCCCATATGATTGACATTACATGTTGCTCTAAGTTTAGTTCTTCGATTGATGCAAAGTTTTATGAGATGTATATTTATGTGTGTGTGAAATGATGTGATGCACTATATGCGGTGCTTGGGGGGGAATGTGATTGCTCGAATGGCCAAATATGATACGCTTGAATGGCGAGAAGGCCCGAATGGCCGGATATGATACACCCGAATGACATGATAGCCTGAATATCTAGATTGGATACACCTGGGATGACCCGAATGGCAATACAGGATTTGCCTTAGAGGCATGGCCGGAGATGATATAGAGGCCTGATTGGCCTGGCTGCTATCTATGATGGCAAAGAGATATGTGATGGTCTAGATTCCACTTGTGATGGCGATGAGGTCAATGATGACCTGGACTTGACACCCATGAAAGGTTAAGACCCAAATGGCCCGGGGATTGGCTATGATGCCTAGATAGCTGGGATGTAATATTACACCTCTAATGCCCGTGTCTAGTAGAGGTGGCTGGGTGACATACATCTGATGCTCATGTCTAGCGGAGGTAGATGGCCGATGTGGCCAAGATATGATAGGAAGGTTAAGATTGGCCTAGATGAATATTAATTAGTCTTGGATGAGCTTGCTTATGGATTGTATTGCATGTATTGATGTAAATTATTATTGTTGTTAGGATATTATAAAATTATTGTATTGTGTGATAAAGGACATTGTATTGAATGAAAAAGTATTACTAAATAGCATGATCGCCCTAATGGCCTAGCCATGTTATAACATCTTGGAGTGTGAATGCGCCTTGATGGCATAGAAGTGTAAGGGCATGATCCCTAATCAAGTTAATTTGTGGTCCCTAAGAAGCAATGAGGGTGGGATGCCATGGAAGGCAGCAGGAAAGCTGTTGTGGACCAGGCAGCTTCATAGCTAGGGACATATAAAGAGATTAGTATATAATATGCAGTGAGTAAAAATGATTAAGCCTTGGTAAGGCTAGATTGATATTGATAATGACAACTGAATCAATGAGATTGCCTAATGATGAGGCAATACAAGAATTTTCATTATATACTTGAGCTAATCTTGAAAAAGCATATGGATATGTTGTATGTATGTATTTATGTGTGTATTATCGTATGTCATGAAAGTATAGTACAATCCCCATGTTTTAGGGTGCTCATAAAGTCTTGTATGAGTATAGTGAATGATCAGGATATTTGATCAGAACATGCCAACTTGTGTGGTGTATCATGTGGATGCGGATCCACAAGGTGTAAGATAGACACAAAGCAAAGATAAGAATTGTACTTGTTTGTGCTGGAGCCTTAGATTTTACGCACCATAAGAATGGTGTGAATAAAATGAGAAATTATTTGACTTATGGACTAACATTTAAAGTTTCAAGGATGAAATGTTTTATAAAGTGGGTGGTTTGTAACATTCGAGGTATTGAAAATGAGGGGTAAAATTTTTTATAGATGATGAGATATGGTGAAAAAGTTAAAAAAGTAAATGATGTCATTTGTGTCCAAATTTTGACATAAAAGTTTGATGATTTAGAAAAAGTGTTTAACGCAATAGTTATAGATCATAAAATTATATTTCTAAAGAATTAAGATTCACTTAATTTCATGTTCATATGAGATTCCATATACATATGAGAGAGTTATATCTGAAATAGTGTAATGGTCTCTAAATTCAAAAGGCATCACTTTAAGGCTCCACGACTCTAAGTCGAGGCTGATTTAGAAAATGTAGTCAATACAAAAGTTATAGAATTTAAAATTATCTATCTAATGGAATATGAATTACTCAATTTGGAGTTTTTATGAGAAAGTTATGTCCAATACACCAAAACTGCTCTTGGCAGGCGGTAGGGTGGGCGGCTATAGGAATCAACAAGAGGCTAGGAGGTAGGAGGCTGAGTGGGCAGAAGGTTGGGGGACCAAGAGGCTATTGTATGGTAGTGGCCTGACTTTTTAAGTTTTGTTCCATTTTGTTTTCACCCCAGACCATTCCATTTTCTCCTCTCTCTTGCCCTAGTGGTGCCCTAGCCCTATTATGACTATTTTCTTGTCATTTTAGCTTGGAAACAACTTGGTTTGGACAAAGAACCACTTGATCCTACCTTTAGACACAAGTTTAAGTCATTTGAACTATGAAAAATGGAAGAAAATGGAAGAAACATCAAATTTCCACAAAATTGAAGATGCAACATAGAGTTGGGGGCTTGTTCCTTTGTTTCGGGAGGTTGGCTATGCTTGAAAGCGGTGGAAAGCTCGATTTCCTGACCAAATTCCATATTTCTAATTTTTAGGCTTCTGCAAATAGTGGATTTGGTAGCTCAATTTGATGTATATGGTTGTAAATTCATGGGGAATGATCTAATATAATAATTATTGTAATTTGACATGAGAAATTATGAATTTTGTAAAGCTAGGATTTTCATGCATAGTAGAAATTTGGGATTTTCTAATTTTTGTGGAATTAATAATGAATAAATGATTAATGATATGATTAGAATGTAATGTTTAGAATATGTATGGAATGAATTGGACCAATGGAATCGAATTTTAGGCTATGCCCTAATTAAGGGTTAACAAGGATTCTTGTGAATAGGCTATGTAAGCCTTCAATTGAGTAGATTAAAAGCTTAATTGAGAAATTTACATGTTATTTAAAAGTTAATCATGTAAGATGCCAAACAAATTGTCAAACAAGAAGGGTTCTTGTGAAAAATGAGGTGAAAGCATTTAGCAAATGCTTACCACATGTTTGATGATTATAGCCAAAATTGAAAATGAAAAAAGTATTAATATATGTGATGTATTGAATACATGATTATGAATGGGAATGTTGCTCTACATAGGATGATCTAAGAAGGATTAAAAGGCAGAGAACTTCACAAAATGTGGTTTGGAGCTAAAGGCTTAAGGTAAGTATGAACATGTGATTATTCGGGATAGAAAGTATCCCATGTCATTGTGTTATTCTTATGTATCGATGTCTGAGTAAAAGTGATTGAGAATATTCTAATGTTTTATAACAATAATCTTATGTATTTTTGTTTGGATGGGGAAAGTAAAGATTCCATTGTGTAGAATATTGTAAATGACAAGAATGTGTGGGTTAAATTTTTTGCTGACAAGCAAGTGAAGGCTCCCAGTTGAGGATTGGAATGGATGAATAAGAATTGAAGACATATCTAATGGTATGATGAATTGGGATTAGAATCCCCTTATGTACATATTATTGTATTTGATTAAGTTATTGTATGACTATAATTAAGAATTTTATGTGATGTATAATTGTAGTTTAAAAAGATTCCAATGATGTATGGCATGTTATAGTAATTAATTTAAGTATGATAGTGTGAATGAATTGGTATTAATCTGAGTTAATGCATTGCCAAAGTGATACACTTCCGATCTTGGGTAGAGCTGTGAGTATGGGTGTGAGCTTGTAGATGTAAATATTATTTTATAATTATAGAAATGTAAATTATGTTTATTAAATATACATATATCAGGTATAAATCCTAATTTTATAGGGTAAACTATGTTGGATTTTAGGTGGGATATTTCCCTTAAAAATAAGGAAATTGTGAGATTATGGTAAAACTTTCCATAAGAAGAAGGAAAGTGGTAGCGTCCTACATCGGCCCGAGTGCAGAGTGGTCAAAACACATAGGGTAGGGTGAGTGGCATTACAGATGGTATTAGAGCTAGTGACTTATCTGTGTGATAAGTCTTACTCATCTGTGTGAGACCATAAAGTCTAGATTAATGATTGCAGTGGTTATGAGAAAAAACTAGGAAGTGACATGCCAAAGGGATTCATGAGAAAAGCCTAACTTAAAGGTAAATAGGTAGGCATGAAGAATGAGTAGAGGGCATGTAAATGATATTGGTAAATTGCTGTGATTATAGCCGCCACTTAAATTTAATTGATAAGTATTGTGACAACACAAAATAACATCTATTTATAGTAATCAAACTAGCACAATGAAGCATGGTAGTGCTCATATGTGCACCTTACTAGCTTGTTTATTTGTAATGTTTGTGAATGTTGAAGTAGAAGGATGAAACTGTGATGTTTCATGAGTTGGCATGTGTTCCTTAATTGCAAAAATTATTGTGATCAATTGACTAATTGTAATATGTTGTGGTATAATGTGATGTGTCATAGCATAAGTCCCAGATATATAGCTGGGTAAATGACTTGGTTTGTGTATATGTTTTTGTTGAGTTATTCATTTCAGAATTGAATAAACTATGTAATCAGTTGTATGTCCTGAATTTTTATTGTTGTGTGATGAATGATATGAATACAATGCATGATATCCATGAGATACGGACAAGTTAAAAAGGCTTGAATGCCTCAGTGGCATAGATGCCATGATAGTGTGGATGTAATGGAAATTGACACCTATAGGGTGTGGGCATGCATTAAGGGTTTAGTGTTTTTTATTCTGAGTATGAAAGCATATTCTGACTGAATGTTGCTAATGATTGCTTTATATGCAATTTGATTGAAATGAATTATTATTTGCATTTGACCATTCTTATGTTTTAAATGATGTGATTGAAATGCTAGGATGGCATTGTTATGATTGTAATGCCTGGATGGCATTAATGTAATTAATATTTTAGGATGACATAAGGTATTCCTATGTATTGATTTAAATGATTTATAAGTGGCTGTATTTTAATTTAGTTGTTGATTGATTATTTTTCAGGATGGGATGGCTTGTGAGTATTTTGATTGAACCTGTGTATTTCCCCATGTGATTGACATTACATGTTACTCTAAGTTGAGATGTTTGATTGATGCAAATTTTTATGAGATGTGTATTCATGTGTGTGTGACATGATGTGATGCACTGTATACAGTGCATGGGGGGGAATATGATGGCTCGAATGGCCTAATATGATACGCCTAAATGGCGGGTGGGCTCAAATGGCTTGATATGATACACCGAAATGATGTGACAGCCGGAATGGCCAGATTGGTTACACCTGGTTGGCGTGATGGCTTGAATGGTCAAACTGGATTTGCCTTAGAGGCATGGCCTGCATAGCTAGACATGATATAGAGGCCTGAATGGCCTAGCTATCACCTGTGATGGCGAAGAGACTTGTAATGCTTTGGATTGCGCCTATGATGGTGATGAGGTTTGTGATGACTTGGACTTGACACCCATGTAGGTTTGAGGCCCAAAGGCATAGGGCTTGGATGTGATGCCTAGATAGTTGGGATGTAATATTACACCTCTAATGCCCATGTCTAGCAGAGGTGGATGTGTAACATACTGTAACAACCCGGTGCTCCAACATACGTTGTCCGCTTTGCCCAGTGCATCCTTAATAGGAACCTCACCGGACTCACGGGTTTGTCCCTTCCAGAGCACAGTGCATCCTTAACAAGAACCTAACCAGTTCCTCTGGGCCAGTCCTTTACCTGCCCAAAATGGGTGATTCCTTCACAACCGAGACTCACATATTTAGCCTAGGACTCCTTCCCTCACCCAAGCAATGTGGAATATCACATCATATATAACAAAATAACTAATCATTGGAGAATCCTTATCCCCATAAATCATTGATCTATATATACAACGATGAGATATTCTTTATCCCTCACATTTAGACATCCATACAGAAGAATAATAATCATAGCGCATAAGTACTTGTGATACTCTCTATCCCTAATTTTCAAACATGTGATTCATGAAAGATATATTAATTGTATTAGGGAACACATTATATCCCCTTCAATTCACGCATACACAATATTCATGGTATAATTCATATCCCATCATGTTCACATAATTATATTGTCAACACATAATACACATTAACCTTTAGAAAATATGGGATATTCATAATCCCCAACAAAACATACATGCCCAGATTACAAATAAATGGGATATTCATATCCCCATCTAGTCATCACATTTAATAAGAAGAGGAAGCCTACTTACCTTATGCAAAGTAGCACTCTCCACAAGGCCTTTAGCTCACTATTTTAGCTCCCAAGGATGTTTCCGTCATCCTACATCCACATGTATTCCAAATAAGACATGCAATTTGACATGGGTTTTAAGTACATAAACCCATTAGATATCCCACATTGCCTGGGTGAGGGAGGGAGTCCTAGGCTAAATATGTGAGGCTCGATTGCAAAAAAATCACTCATTTCAAGTGGGGAAGAATGGGCCTAGAGTTGCTGGAGTGATTCCTATTAAGGATGCACTATGCTCCTAAAGAGACAAATCCGTGAGTCCTTTGAGATTCCTGTTAAGGATGCATTAGGAAAAGCAGACAATATGTGCTGGAGCACTAGGTCATTAAACATACCTCTGATGCCTATGTCTAGCAAAGGTGGATGGTCGATGTAGCTAGGATATGACAGGAAGGCTTAGGATTGGCCTAGATGAATACTAATTAGTCTTGGATGAGCATGCTTATGGATCGTATTGCATGTATTGATGTAAATTATTGTTGTTGTTCAACTGTTATAAAATTGTTTTATTGTGTGATTAATGTCATTGTATTGAATAAAAATGTATGACTAAATAGCATGATGACCCCGATGGCCTAGCCATGTTATAACATTGTGGAGTGTGAATGTGCCTTGATGGCATAGATGTGTAAGGGCATGATCCTTGATGTAGTTAATTTGTGGTCCCTATGAAGCAATGAGGGCGGGTTGCCACGGAAGGCAACAAGAAAGTTGTCATGGATTAGGTAGGATTTGTAAGTGGGGACATACAAAGAGACTAGTATATAATATGAAGAGAATAAAATGATTAAGCCTTGATAAGGCTTGATTGATATTGATAATGAAAATTGAATTAATGAGATTGCCTAATGATGAGGCAATGTAATAATTATGATTATGTACTTAGCTAATCATGAAAAAGCATATGGATATGTTCAATGTATGTATTTATGTGTGTATGACTATATGTCATGAAAGTACAGTATGATCACCCACATTTTTGGGTTCCTGTAAAGTCTTGTATGAGTATAAGTGAATGATCAGGATATTTGATTAAAACAACCCAACTTGTGTGGTGTATCACGTGGATACAGATCCACAAGGTGTAAGATAGGCAGAAACTAAGGATAAGAATTGTATTTGTTTGTTCTGGGGCCTTAGATTTTATGTAGTGGAAGCATGTTATGAATAAAATGAGAAACTATTCGACTTATGGATTGAAATTTAAAGTTTCAAAGAAGAAACCTTGTATAAGGAGGCTGATCTATAACACCCGAGGTGTTGAAAATGAGGGGTAAAATTTTTTATATATGAGGAGATATGTTGAAAAATCTGAAAATGTGAATAATGTCATTTTTGTCCAAAATTTGACAAAGAATTTGGATGATTTAGAAAATGTCTTTGACACAATATTTATAGATATTAAAATTATATTTCTAATGAATTAATAATCACCTAATTCCAAGTTCATATGAGAGAGTTATGTCTAAAATAGTGTAATGCTCTCTAAATTCAAAATGTATCACTTTGAAACTCCATGACTCCAAATGGATGTTGACTTAGAAACACCAGTCAACATGAAAGTTATAGAATTTGTAATTATTTGTCCAATGGAATACAAATTACTCAATTAGGAGTTCTTATGAGAAATTTAGAACCAATGAACCAAAATCGCTCCTAGCAAGCGGTCAGGCAGGTGGCTATAGGAATCGACAGAAGGCTAGGAGGTAAGAACTTAGGAGAGTAGAAGGCTGGGGGCTAGGAGGCTACCATATGGCAGTGGCCAGACTTTTTAAGTTCTGCTCTATTCTGTTTTCACCCAAAACCATTCCATTTTTGCCTCCCTCTTGCCCTAGTCATGCCCTAGCCCCATTATGACTATTTTCTTATTGTTTTAGCTTTGAAACCACCTTGTTTGGATGAAGAACCACTTGATTTTGCCTTTAGAGCCAAGTTTAAGTCATTTGAACTATGAAAAATGAAAGAAAATAGAAGAAAGATCAGATTTCCACAAAATTGAAGGTGCAACGTGGAGCTGGGAGCTTGGTCCTTTGTTTGGGGAGGAAGATTACGCTTGAAAGTGGCGGTAAACTCGATTTCCTAACCAAATTCTAGATTTATGATTTTTAGGGTTTGGGGAATAGTGGATTTGGGGGCTAAAAATGATGTATATGGTTATAAATTCATGGGGGAATGTTTTAATACAATGATTATTGTGATTTGGCATGAGAAGTTGTAAATTTTGCTAAGTTAGGGTTTTCATGAATAGTGAAAATTGGGGATTTCCTGATTTTTGTTGAATTAATCATGGGATAAATGATTAATGTCATGATTAGAATGTTTTAGAATATGTATGGAATGAATTGGACCAATGGAATCAAATTTTGGGTTATGCCCTAATTAAGGGTTAAAGAGGATTCTTGTGAAAAGGCTATGTAAGCCTTAAATTGAGTAGATTAAAAGCTTAATTAAGATATTTATATTTTTTTTAAATGTTAATCAAGTAAGATGCCAAATAAATATGTCAAATAAGAAGCGTTCTTGTGAAAATTGTGGTGAAACGCTAATTTAACTAATGCTTATCACATGTGTGATGATTATACCTGAGACTGGCTTTGAAAGAAGTATTAATATAATGTGATGTATTGAATATATGATTATGAATGAGATTGTTGCTCTATACATAATGGACTAAGAAGGATGAAAAGGTAGAGCACCTAAGGAATGTGATTTGGAGCTAAAGGCGCCTAAGGTAAGTAGGTGCCCCCTGTTTGATATGTATGAATGGATGGGGATAGTGAGTATCTCATATTTTTTTCTGAGAATGTGTGCTTTGGATGAGGGATTGTGGATATCCTGTTCTTGTTTAAGATTAATGTTTGTCGAGTATAACAAATTCATGAATGATTGGGGACATGGAATATCCCATGGATGATTATATCATATATGTGCATGGTTGTGAATATCTATATGCATAAAGTATTGCATGTTGGATAGATGGGGAAGTGCATCCCCAAATTCATTCTTTATTATATTGTTATCCATGAATGATGGGGATAAGAAATATCCCCAGATTGTGCATTTATTGAGCATTAGTAGACTGATAGGGAATGGTGTGCATTCCCTGATTGTTATAGATATAATTTGTATTGTATGAACATGTAATTGTTTGGGATAGAAAGTATCCCATGTCATTGTGTTATTCTAGTATATGTATCTTGGAATAAAAGGCATTGAGAATATTCTTATGTTGTATATAAATAATCTTGTGTATGTTTGTTTGATGGGGAAATTAAAGATTCCCTTGGGTAGTATATTGTAAATGACAAGAATGTATGGGTTGGGGATTGATGGGGATAAAGAGTACCTCGTGGTTTGAATATTTAAAGGTTAGACATGATAAATAAATTAATGTATATCTTGATGGAATGGGTAGCATTCCCTGAGTTATATGTAGTGCTTGAATGGCATGGTCATGAGGTTATGCCTGTATGGCATAGTTTTGATGTGTGGTATCTATATAACACCTAATATGGTATGATGAGCCTAGAGTGGCTTAGAGGAAATGAGAGAAGCTTAGAAGGCATGATTAAAAAGTATGATTATATACATTCGAAGGGCGGAGAGTATGGTAGTGAATAGAGGAAGTGAGCCTCTTGGAAATGTGTATGCATGCTATGATTCTTTAATAGTTTTTATTCATGTTCTGGATGAAAACATGTGATTTTTGGTTTATTATTATTTTTATATTTCTGCCTACTTACTGAGTTGTCCGGAATTATGCCTTCTTATTCTAAATTTTAAGCTGACTAGCTAGGTGAAGTCTCCCAATTGAAGATTGGGACGGATGAGCACCAATTGAAGACATATCTGATGGTAGGATGAATTAGGATTGGAATCCCCTTAAGGAGATATTATTGTATTTGATTAAATTGTTGTAGGATTATAATTAAGAATTGTATGTGATGTATAATTCTACTTTAAAAAGATTCTAATGATTTATGACTTGTCATAGTAATTCATTTGGGTATAATAGTGCGAATGGATTGGTAATAATCCAGGTTAATGCATTGTGATCATGATATGGTTCCGATCTTGAGTGGAGCTCTAAGTATGGGTGTGAGCATGTAGATATAAATGTTGTTTTATAAGTATAGAAATGTAAATTATATTTGATTTTATATATGAATATCAGTTATAAATTCTATTATTATAGGGCAGACTTTGCCAAATTTTAGGCAGGATATCTCCCTTAAAAATAGGAAAATTTTGAGATTATGGTAAAGCTTTGCTTAAGAAGAAGGGAAGTAGTTGCATCCTACATCGACATTGGTGTGGCATGGTCAAAACAAATAAGGTAGGGTGCAGGGAGTTACAGATGGTATCAAAGCTAGGGACTTATTTATGTGATAAGTCCTCCTCATCTATGTGAGAGAATTAAGTCTAGATTCATGATTGCAATGGTTATGAGAAAAAAATAGGAAGTGACATGCCAAAGGGATTCATGAGAAAAGGCTATCTTAAAGGTAAATAGGTAGGTATGAGGAATGAATAGAGAACATGTAAATGACAATGGTAAAGTGTTGTGATTATAGTTGCCACTTAAATTTAATTGATAAGTGCTGTGATAGCACAAAATAACATCTATTTATAGTAATCAAAGTAGTGCGGTGAAGCGTGGTAGTGCTCATATGTGCACCTTACTGGCTTGTTTATTCATAATGTTTGTGGATGTGAAAGTAGAAGGATGAAACTGTTACATTTTATTAGTTGGCATGTGTGCCTTGATTGTACAAATTTTATGATCAATTGACTAATTGTAATATGTTGTGGTATAATGTGATGTGTTATGGCATAAGTCCCAAATGTATAGGCAGGTAAATTGCTTATTTTGTGTATATATTTTTGTTGAGTTATTCATTTCAGAATTGAATAAACTATGTAATCAGTTGGATATCCTAAATTTTTATTATTGTGTGATGAATGATATGAATACGATACTTGATATCCATGAGATACGAATAAGTTAAAAAGGCTTGAATGCCATAGTGGTATAGACACGGATGTAATGGAAATTGACACCATAGGGTGTGGGCATGCATTAAGGGTATAGTGTTTTGTATTCTGAGTATGAAAGCATATTCTGACTTAATATTACTAGTGATTGCTTGCATATGCAATTTGATTGAAATGAATTGTTATGTGAATTTGACCATTCTTATGTGTTAAATGATGTGATTGAAATGCTAGGATGGCATTTTTATGATTGTAATGTTAAGATGGCATTTTTATGATTGTAATGTTAAGATGGTATTAATGTAATTGATATGTTAGGATGACATAAGGTATTCCTATGTATTGATTTAAACAATTTATAAGTGGCTATATTTTAATTGAATTGCTAATTGATTGTTATACAAGATGGCATGGCTTGTGAGTATTTTGATTGAACATTTGTATTTCCCCATATGATTAACATTAGATGTTGCTCTAAGTTGAGTTGTTCGATTGATGCAAATTTTTATGAGATGTGTATTTATGTGTGTGTGAAATGATGTGATGTGCTGTATGCGGTGCATGGGAGGGAATGTGATGACGTGAATGGCCAAATATGATAATCTTGAATGGTGGGAGTGCCCGAATGGCTGGTTATGATAGACTCGAATGACACGATAGCTCAAATGGACAAATGGGATACACCTAGTTGGCATGATGGTCCGAATGGCTAGACTGGATTGTCTTAGAGGCATGGCCTATATGGCTGGAGATGATATAGAGGCCTGAATGGCCTAGCTCCTTCCTATGATGGTGAAGAGACCTTTGATGGTCTAGATTCCACCTATGATGGTGATGAGGTCTGTGAGACCTTGACTTGACACCAATGTAGGGTTGAGGCCTAAATGGCCTGGGGCTTGGTTGCGATGCCTAAATAGCCTAGATGTAATATTACACCTCTGATGCTCGTATCTAGCAAAGGTGGATGGGTGACATACCTCTGATGCTCGTGTCTAGCAAAGGTGGATGGCCGATGTGGCTAGGATATGATAGGTAATTTTAGGATTAGCCTAGATGAATACTAATTAGTCCTAGATGTGCATGCTTATAGATTGTATTGGATGTATTGATGTAACTTATTGAATTTTTTTGGTTGTTATAAAATTGTTGCTTTGTGTGATTAATGTCATTGCATTGAATAAAAGTATATGACTAAATAGCATGACGGCCCTGATCGCTTGGGCATGTTATAACATTGGGAAGTGTTAATGTGCCTTAATGGCACAGATGTGTAAGGGTTGTAGGTTCCTAAAGGATGTCTTCACCCAAGAGGGGAGGGGTGAATTGGGTGAATAAAAATTCATTACTTATCATCCCCTATTGAATCGTTTCCCTCTTTTTGTGCTTGTGTTTGGTGTGGTGTAAAATGAGTAATAGAAATAATAAAATGCATGAAGAATAAAATATATGAGCAAACACATACACATAGATAAGACAATTTTTATGGTGGTTTAGGACCCCATCCCTACATCCATTCTTCCAAGAGCACACACTCATTGTACCATGGGTTCCACTATATCTCATATAATAAAAATACACAATGCTCCTAGTACTCTTTTGGTTTTCATGAGCTCACCAAGAAACTCACTAGTTTCAAAGATCACTAGCGAACTTGTTGGTTTTCCAAAGCTCAACAACAACTCATACAATGTGGTTTTCTTAAGCTCACCACAAACCCACTGATTTCTAAGATTACCAGCAAACTTGTTGGTTTTCCTAAGCTCACCAACAACTCATTACAATGTGGCTTTCACGAGCACCACAAACTCACTGGTTTTGAAGATTACTATCTAACTTGTTTGTTTTCTAGAGCTCACCAACAACTTTCTAGTTTCAAGTTTACGAAAAAACTTATACACTTTTACATAGTGTTTCTCTCAAGCACAAGGAAAGATTTAATCTCTCTTTCAGTTCTATATAATACAAAGGATCTTCCCATAATGTAAAGACAATGGCCATAAGGATATGAAGGTTTAAGCTCAAGAATAGATAACTAAAGGTTTAAGCTCTTGTCCATGGGTGGAAGGATTTGCACAAAGTTAAGCTCATTTGAAATGTCTTCCTTCACCACCTAAATCATCCCACCTTTTCTCCTTAAATAAATTCTTCATATTGTTGACAGTTGGAGAAGATGGGTACCATTGAATGTAGAGATAAGCACAACATTGAATGAATAAGACCATTTGAATTTTTCTTCCATTAAAGTACATGCCTTTCTGATTTGTCTCGAGCTGTTGGATCACCATTCAAAGAAGAGGATGAGCTGTGTTAAAAGGTGTTCCTTGTTTTGAATTTTCACATCTTTGAAGACCTTACAGCGTTGCTTATTATTGAAAATGGTGACTAATATAAGTCTGCGTAATGTCGGCTCCAAAGCAGATGCCATTTGTATACTAGTCACATAAATTGAGTTTTTCCCTTGATAATTCATGACCTCTCCTTATATATATTTGTCTGCCATAAGTTGCAGATGGATTCTTCAAGGTTTTTCTATCAGTTGATCTTCCATAGGAATGATTTTGTCTATTGCAAGTATCAGATGAACTTTGAATGGTGCAGATGAAGTCGAACTGACCAAAAGACAAACTCTTCTTTGTTCTGTCAAAATTCCTTCAAGAGATTTGTTTGTTGTAAATAACAAAGTAGATATAGATGGCACTGACGAAGTTGGGTTGATCAATTGACAAACTTCTCCTTCTATATGAATAAACAAAGTGAGATGTTCTTCCTTTGTTCTTCACTATTTGTTGGAGGTGGCAAACTAAGTTCGCTTCATTTTACACTAACAGACAAAGTGTGGTTTTCTTCTTTTGTTCCTCATTATCTATCAAAGGTGCTAGACAAAGCTTACTTTTGCTCAAATAGAAGAAGTATCCTCATTATCTATCAAAGGTGCTAGACAAAGCTTACTTTTGCTCAAACAGAAGAAGTATAGTATTTGTTTGATGTAAATGAGAGGCGAAGGATGTTTTGCTTTGTCTTGGACAGAATACTTTGCACGTCACATTTTTCTATTGTAAGTTGTAGACAATCATGCTTTTATCTATTGAAGCCAATTTCAATCCAAGCAGTACTTTGTTTGTTCTCAGCTTCATCTATGCTCATTTGTAGCTTCAACATCGTCTATTGCTTTTGGTTGATACTTTGTCTGTCATAACAGACAACCTTATATCCGCAGATGAGATGAAGTCCTTCAACTGTTCTACACACTTTGACAAATAGAAGGGGTTTGTTCTTGCAACTTCCTTTGTTTCTTCATTCTTGGTTTGTCTGTCTTGGCTTAGCTGAAGTTGCACTCACTTATCTGTTCAAGTTGCCTTTTTGTCCTCAGATGAATCCATTCTTCTAACTCTATTGATCAGACAAAGTTTTTATCTCATTGTGCATGACTGTCTGGGCGGAAATCTTTTCTTTCTTCTTTTGTCATGTATTTAATGGATCTTCTTCTTCTTTCTGTATCTCAGACAACCTTTGTTTGGTCAGTGTAGATCATTCAAATATCTTGAACAACATTATACTCTTTGACCATGGCTTCATCTTCGACTTCTTTGTCTTGTATTTATCTGTTAAAATTTTCTCGTTATATTTAACAGACAACACAAGCTCATTGTAGTGCATTCTTCAAAGCCTTGTTTCTCCCATTGTATTTACTCGTGGAAGTCTTCTTTCAAAAAATGCAACCTTGTTTATCTTTAGCTTTGGTTTTCATCTTCTTCTTCCACATTCTTCATCAGTTCAACTCTTTTGGAACATAACAGATAGCTGAGGCAGTTTGTCGCAGATGATCATTATCCTACACTTAAACTTTTCTACACTTGCTATGTTGTTAACTTTCATATAAATAATATCAGAATATATTTTATCCTCATGTGATAGTATCATTTTGTAATGCAAGGATAATATACATTTTCATTAAATGCATAATATGAAAGCTTAAGTAATTATGGTGCTCAATATAATTTAGCAAATTTATGCTTAAAAGACTAATTAATGTTTATGATGTGCACACCATAAAGTGAAGATTGTATGCTTGTTTAATTAATCATTCATGGTTATGTTTTATATTAATTAATGTTTATTAATTCATAACCGCACCTAAAATTGTTAGAGATTTAAACTTACAAGTTTTTTTTCTTTAATATAAGTTTTGTTATCATCAAGATCATATACATAATGCTGACAAGGGCATGATCCTTGATGTAGTTAATTTGTGGTCCCTATGAAGCAATGAGGGCAGGGTGCCATGGAAGGCACCAGGAAATCTGTCGTGGACTAGGTAGGCTTCATACCGGGGGACATATAAAGAGACTAGTATATAGTATGTAGTGAGTAAAAATGATTAAGCCTTGATAAGGCTAGATTGATATTGATAATGACAATTGAATCAATGAGATTGCCTAATGATGAGGCAATGTAATAATTTTGATTATGTACTTGAGCTAATCATGAAAAAGCATATGGATATGTTGTATGTTTGTATTTATGTGTGTATAGTCAGCGTATTTCATGAACATATAGTACAATCCCCATGTTTTAGGGTGCTTGTAAAGTCTTGTATGAGTATAAGTGAATGACTAGGATATTTGATCAGAACAGCTCAACTTGTGTGGTGTATCATGTGGATATGGATCCACAAGGTGTGAGATAGGCAGAAAGCAATGATAAGAATTGTACTTGTTTGTTCTAAAGCCTTAGAGTTTACACAACGTAAGCATGGTGTGAATACAATGAGAAATTATTTGACTTATGGACTAAAAATTTAAAGTTTCAAAGACAAAAATTTTTATAAGGAGGGTGATGTGTAACACCCGAGGTGTTGAAAATGAGGGGTAAAATTTTTTATATCTGATGAGATATGGTGAAAAAGCTACAAATGCGAATGATGTCATTTATGTCCAAATTTTGACCTAAAGTTTGGATGATGTAGAAAAAATGTTTAACATAATAGTTGTAGTTCTTAAAATTATATTTCTAATGAATTAAGAATCACCTGATTCCAAGTTCATATGAGAGAGTTATATCTGAAATAGTGTAATGGTCGCTAAATTCAAATGGCGTCACTTTGAGGTTCCACGACTCCAAACGAATGTTGATTTAGAAAAAATAGTCAACTTGAAAGTTGTAGAATTTAAAATTATCTATCTAATAGAATATGAATTACTCAACTTGGAGTTCTTATGAGAAATTTATAATGAATGCACCAAAACTACTCCTGGTAGGCAGTAGGGTAGTTGGCTGTAGGAATTAGAATGCGGCTCAGAGGGTAGAAGGCTGGGGTCCAGGAGGCCGCCGCATGGTAGTGTCCTAACTTTTTAAGTTTTGTTCCATTCTATTTTCACCCAGACTATTTCATTTTCTCCTCCCTCTTACCCTAGTCATGCCCTAGCCTCATCATGACTATTTCTTTGTCGTTTTAGCTTGGAAACCACCTGGTTTGGATGAAGAACCACTTGATCTTGCCTTTAGACCCAAGTTTAAGTCATTTGAACTATGAAAAATGGAAGAAACATCAAATTTCCACAAAACTAAAGGTGTAATGTGTAGCTGAGAGCTTGGTCCTTCGTTTGGGGAGGATCCCAATCGAATTCCAGATTTTTTATTTTTAGGGTTTGGGGATTAGTGGATTTAGAGGCTCAAATTGATGTATATGGTTATAAATTCATGGGGAATGATCTAATTTAATGATTGTTGTGATTTGGCATGAGAAATTGTGAATTTTGCTAACCTAGGGTTTTCATGCATAGAGGAAATTGACGATGTACTAATTTTTATTGAATTAATCATGAGATAAATGATTAATGGCACAACTAGAATGTTTTAGAATATGTATGGAATGAATTAGAGCAATGGAATTGAATTTTGGTTTATGCCCTAATTGAAGGTTAAAGAGGATTCTTGTGAATAGGCTATGTAATCCTTGAATTGAGTAGATTAATAGCTTACTTGAGATATTTACATGTTGTTTAAAAGTTAGTGATGTAAGATGCCAGATAAATAAGTCAAACAAGAAGGGTTCTTGTGAAAATTATGATGAAATTCTAATGTAACTAATGATTACACATGTTTGATGATTATTGCTATGAAAAAAGTATTAATATGATGTATATATTGAATATATGATTATGAATGAAATTGTTACTACACGCAAGATGATCTAAGAAGGATGAAATGGCAGAGATCTTGGGGAATGTGGCTTGGAGATAAAAGCCTATGGTATGTATGCGCGCTCTTTTTGATATGTATAAATGGATGGGGACAGTGAGTATCCTGTGTTTGTTTCTGGGCATGTGTGTTTTGGATAAGGAATTGTGTATATCCCATGGTTGTTTAAGATTATTATTTATCGGGTGTGACAAATTCATGAATGATTGGAGACATGGAGTATCCCATGGATGATTATTTCATATATGTGCATGGCTGTGAATATTGATATGCATAAAGTTATGCATGTTGGATTGATGGGGTAGTGCATCCTCAGATTCATTCTTTGTTATATTGTTATACATGAATGATGGGTATAAGAAATATCCCTTGATTGTGTTGATATGCATTTGTTGAGCATGAGTAGACTGATGGGGAATATTGTATGTTCCCTACTTTTGATAGATATAATTTGTATTGTATGAACATGTGATTGTTCGGGATTGAAAGTATACCATGTCATTGTTTTATTCTTGTGTATAGGTGTCAGAGTAAAAGGGATTGAGAATATTCTGATGTTGTATATAAATAAGCTTGTGTGTGTTTGTTTGGATGGCGAAAGTAAAGATTCCCTTGTGTAGTATATTGTAAATGACAAGAATGTATGGGTTGGTGATTGGTGGGGATACAGATTATACCCTAGTGTAAATGTTTACAGGTTAGAGATGATAAATAAATGTATGTATATCTTGATGGAATGGGAAGTATTCAATGAGTTATATGTAGTTCTCGAATGGCATGGTAATGAGGTTATGCCTGTGTGGCATAGTTTTGATGTGTGATGTCTGTATGACACCTAGTATGGTATGATGAGCCCAGAGTGGCTTAGAGGAAATGAGAGGTGCCTAGATGGGATGATTAAAAAGTATGATTGTATACGCCTAAAGGGCATAGAGTATGGTAGTGAATAGGGAGAAATTGAGCCTCTTGGAAATGCATATGAATGCTATGATTCTTTAATAGTTTATATTCATGTGATTTCTAGTTTATTATTGTTTTTATATTTCTACCTACTTACTAAATTGCCCAGACTCATGCCTTCTTATATTAAATTTTTAGTCAACTGGCTAGGTGAAAGCACCCAATTGAGGATTGGGATGGATGAGCGAGAATTGAAGACATATCTGATGGTATGATGAATTGTGATTGGATTCCCCACATGTATAAATTATTATATTTGATTAAATTATTATATCATTATAATTAAGAATTGTATTTGATATATAATTATAGTTTAAAAATATTCTAATGATGTATGGCATGTCATAGTAGTTCATTTAAGTATGACAGTGTGAATAGATTGGTACTAATCTAGGGCAATGCATTGCCATCATGATACGATTTTGATCTTGGACAAAGTTGTGAGTATTGTTGTGTGTGCGTGTTTATAATTTTTTTATAATTATAGAAATATAAATTATATTTGATTTTTAAATGTGTATCAAGTATAAATCCTAATATTATAAGGCAAACTCTATTGAATTTTAGGCAGGATATTTCTCTTAAAAATAGGAAAATTATGAGATTATGGTAAAACTTCCCTTAAGAAGTATAAAAGTGGTAGCATTTCACATTAGCCTCGGTGTGGCATGGTAAAAATGCATAAGGTAGGGGTGCAGGATGTTACAAATGGTATCAGAGCTAGTGACTTATCTGTGTGATAAGTCTTGCTCATCTGTGTGAGTGCACAAAGTCTAGATTCATTATTGCAATGGTCAAGAAAAAACTAGGAAGTGACATGCCAAAGGGATTCACGAGTAAAGGATAGCTTAAAGGTAAATAGTTAGGCGTGAGGAATGAGAAGATGGCATGTAAATGATAATGGTAAATGTCGAGATTATAACTGCCACTTAAATTTAATTGGTAAGTGTTGTGATAGCCCAAAATAACATCTATTTATCGTAATCAGAGTAGTGCAGTGAAGCATTGTAGTGCTTATATGTGCACCTCACTAGCTTGTTTATTTGTGATGTTTGTGAATGTGAAATTAGAAGGATGAAACTATGAAGTTTTATGAGTTGGCATGTGTGCCTTGATTGCATAAATTATTGTGATCAATTGACCTATTGCAATATGTTGTGGTATAATGTGATGTGTAATGGGATAAGACCTAGATATATAGCTGGGTAAATGGCTTGGTTTGTGTATATGTTTTTGTTGAGTTATTCATTTCAGAAATGAATAACCTGTGTCATCAGTTGTATATCCTGAATTTTTATTGCTGTGTGATGAATGATAAAAATATGATATGTGATATCCTTGAGATAGGGATAAGTTAAAAAGGCTTGAATGACTTAGTGGTATAGACAACATGATGGCATGGATGTAATGGAAATTGATACCCGTAGGGTGTGGGCATGCATTAAGAGCATAGTGTTTTGTATTCCAAGTATGAAAGCATATTCTGACTGAATGTTGCTAATGATTGCTTTTATATGCAATCCGATTGAAATGAATAATTTTTTGCATTTGACCATTCTTATATGTTAAATGATGTGAAATAAATGCCATGATCTATGTTTGTAATGCCTGAATGGCATTAATGTAATTGATATTTTAGGATGACATAAGGTATTCCTATGTATTAATTTAAATGATTTATACGTGACTATATTTTAATTGCTGAATGATTGTTATACAGGATGCCATGGGTTGTGAGTATTTTGATTGAACATTTGTATTTCCCCATATGATTGACATTAAATGTTAATCTAATTTAAGCTATTCGATTGATGCAAATTTTTATGAGATGTGCATTATGTGTGTGTGAAATGATGTGATGTGTTGTATGCGGTGCATGTGTGGAATGCGATGGCCCGACTGGCCATATATGATACGTCAGAATGGTGGGAGGACCCAAATGGCAGCATATGATACACTCGAATGACATGATATCCCAAATGGTTGGATAGGACACACTTGGTTGGCGTGATAGCCTGAATGGCTAGACTGGATTTGCCTTAGAGGCATGGCCTGCATGGCCGGAGATGATATAAAGGCCTAAATGGCCTAGCTACTGCTTGTGATGGCGGAGAGACCTGTGATGGTCTAGATTCCTCCTATGATGGCGATGTGGTCTATGATGACCTGGTCTTGACACCCGTGTAGGGTTGGGAAGTAATATTACACTTCTGATGCCCGTGTCTAGCAGAGGTAGATGGGTGACATACCTCTGATACCCATGTCTAGCAGAGGTGGATGGCTGATGTGACCAGGATATGATAGGAAGGCTTAGGATTGGCCTAGATGAATACGAATTAGTCCTGGATGAGCATGCATATGGATTGTATTACATGTATTAATGTAAATTATTCTTGTCATTGGGTTGTTATAAAATTATTGTATTGTGTGATAAATGTCATTGTATTGAATAAAAATGTATGACTAAATAGCATGATGGCCCTGACGAACTAGCCATGTTATATCATTGTGGAGTGTGAATATGCCTTGATGGCATAAATGTGTAAGGGCATGATCCCTAATCTAGTTAATTTGTGGTCCCTATGAAGCAATGAGGGCGGGGTGCCACGGAAGGCAGTAGAAAAGCTGTCATGGACCAGACAGGCTTCATACCCGAGGACATATAAAGAGACTAGTATATAATATGTCATGAGCAAAAATGATTAAGCCTTGATAAGGCTAGATTGATATTAATAATGACAACTGAACCAATGAGATTGCTTAATGATGAGGCAATGTAAGAATTTTGATTATGTGCTTGAGCTAATCATGAAAAAGCATATGGATATGTTATATGCATGTATTTATGTGTGTATGACTATATGTCATGAAATTATAGTACGATCCCCACATTTTAGGGTGCTTGTAAAGTCTTGTATGTGTATAAGTGAAGGATATTTGATTCGAATAGCCTAATTTGTGTGGTGTATTATGTGGATATAGATCTTCAAGATGTACTATAGGTGGAAAGCAATGATAAGAATTGTGCTTGTTTGTTCTGGAGCCTTAGATTTTACGTAGTGGAAGCATGGTGCTTATGGACTGAGATCTAAAGTTTCAAGGATGAAACATTTCATGAGGGTGGTCTGTAACACCCAGGGTGCTTTAAATGAGGGGTAAATTTTTTTATATGATTAGATATGGTGAAAAAGCAGAAAACATAAATGATGTCATTTGTGTCCAAAATTTGACCTAAAATTTGGATGATTTAGAAAATTCTTTAACATAATAATTGTAGATCTTAAAATTAAATTTCGAATGAATTAAGTATCACCCAATTCCAACTTCATTTGAGAGAGTTATATCTGAAATAGTGTAACGGTCTCTAAATTAAAAAGGCGTCACTTTGAGGCTCCACGACTCCAAATGGAGGCTAATTTAGAAAAAGTAGTCAACTTGAAAGTTATATAATTTGAAATTATTTTTCCAGTGGAATACAAATTACTCAATTTGGAGTTAGTATGAGAAATGTATGACCAATGCACCAAAATTGCTCCAAGTAGGCTGTCGAGCAGGTGACTGTAGGAATCGGTAGGAGGCTGGGAGGGCAGAAGGCTGGGGGCCAAGAGGCTGCCGTATGGTAGTGGCTTGACATTTTAAGTTTTGTTCCTTTCAGTTTTAACCCCAGACTGTTCCATTTTTTGCTCCCTCTTGTCCTAGTTGTGCCCTAGCCCCATTATGGCTATTTTCTTATCATTTTAGCTTGGAAACCACCTGGTTTGGATGAAGAACCAATTGATCTTGCCTTTAGATCCAAGTTTAAGTCATTCATATCGTGAAAAATGAAAGAAGAAAAGAAGCAACATTAGATTTCCACAAAATTGAAGGTGTAACATGGAGTTGGGTGCTTGGTTGTTCATTTGGGGGAGTCTGCTACACTTAAAAGTGGTGGTAAGATCTATTTCCTGACCAAATTCTAGATTTTTGATTTTAGGGTTTTTGGAATAGTAGATTTAGGTGCTTAAATTGATGTATATGGTAATAAATTCATGTGGGGAATGATCTAATACAATGACTATTGTGATTTAGCATGAGAAAATGTGGATTTTGCTAAGGTAGGGTTTTCATGCATAGTGAAAATTGATGGCATGGATGTCATGGAAATTGACACTCGTAGGGTGTGGGCATGCATTAAGGGTATAGTGTTTTGTATTCTGAGGATGAGAGCATATTCTAACTAAATGTTATTAATGATTGCTTGTATATGCAATTTGATTGAAATGAATTGTTACGTGCATTTGACCATTGTTATGTGTTAAATGATGTGATTGAAATGCCAGGATGGCATTATTATGATTGTAATGCTCGACTAGCATTAATGTAATTGATATGTTAGGATGACATAAGTATTCCTATGTATTGATTTAAATGATTTATAAGTGGCCATATTTTAATTGAATTGTTGATTGATTGTTATATAGGATGCCATGGCTTGTGAGTATTTTGATTGAACATTTGTATTTCCCCATATG
>JAYJMB010009244.1:12778-50612 GCA_036873735.1 Pouteria campechiana
ATGTGCATGGGCAAACCAGGCAACTGCCTAGATGTAAGAATTGCAACGTTGTCACATGTTGGGGAAGAGCAGATGCATCAGTAATACAAAAACGGCTTAAACCATATATAACTATAATCCAAATACTAGCTTGCAATTGCCAACATAGCAATATGGTCATTTTTTCTTAATCCAATTATCATCTACCCCCATAGTATGCTAATAACCTTTATCATAAGGGTCTTTGAAAGGCCATTTGATTATTTTATAAAAGTGAAATCCATCTTTTCTGCCAAATGCAGGGCGTCCATTTTTTTAAATTAAATGCAAGTCAGGATTCCTAATATTCAATGGTAAGAGAAACTTACTTGCCCAAAACCTGATCCAGGGACAACAACAACACCAGTAGCTTCTAGAAGGCGGTGAGCATAGAATGCATCTGGGGCATTTTTAGCAGCCTCAGCAGCTTCAATTGCCTTCTGGGGGAGATGAAGGCGTGGGAAGAGGTACATTGCACCCTCAGCTTTGTTGCATGTAACACCTTCCAAACTGTTGAAAGCATCTTCCAATATCTGGAATCATTTCAAGAATGCCATATGCCTCCAGTTAAACTGGATGAACTTGATAAAACCAATAATGTTACAAGAATATCAGCTGCTCATTCATTTTTTGAATATGGTGGCAACTATAAAGCCACTACCCATTCAGTTAACCAAACTATCAGCAGTTCATTTGAAAATTGAGCTGCCCATGATGCATCACAATCTATTCTGATGCTGCAGCCACCACCTGTGATCCAGAATGATCAACCCATGGGTTTAAGGATGAATGATGAGATTTTGACAGTTTGATGGAATACGTGCATTTTTTTTCCTTAAACCCATTTATAGCCCAATGATTTGGCTACGATTGGCATCTTCAAATAACCAGCATCAACTGTCAAACCATGGGTCCCACATCTGCACAGCAGCATGTCAGGACACAACACTTCCTAATGCATTGGGACTCAATAACACTATTTATTATCTACTAGATTTTGATGAGGAGAACCCAAATTATTCCCGGCTGACCTTTGCACGCCTTGCTAGGGATGAAAGAATCCCATTCTTCTCAGATGAAAAGGATTCATAAGATTTATCATACACCTACACAACATTTCAAGTTTAGCAACAATTATATACTGAACCACATAATAATGAAGGGAATGGAGAGCAAGAACAAATCCACTCAACAAACTAAAACATGCAATGTGATTGCCCAGTATTTGATTTTCTCAAATCAGGAGGAATCACTGATCCATCTATTCAACAAAACAAAAGAAACACACTTGACATGAATGTTTGAAGTTAATATTCTTAAACCACAAGAATTCACGAATCAATCCACCAAAGAAAAAAACCAAAATACATGGTCATCTAGGATTCATGCAATTGATCAGTTGCAAAAGAGAGGAATTACCTTTGGTGTATTCATGACTAGACTTGCAAGAATCTGACCAGAGATGTTTGAACAAAGATTTACAGATGCTACTTTGTAAATCTGTTCCCTAACATCAGCACTGAAACCAGTAACCTCCATGTAGCCACCTCTTTTTCCACACTCCCCATGGTATCCTGATCACCATAGTGAGAGGGAAAGTGAAACGCTTATTCCAAAAATCAAGCACAATTACTAGTTTCTGAAGTGGCTCTTGAAGATTTTTCAGCCAAAACAAAGCTATTTAGATACCTTTTGAGACAGACTGAAATGATACAAGAGCAATATCTTTTTCACCATATCCCATCGACCTGGAAACCTTCTTAAATGAGTTGAACTTCTTGTCATCAACATAGATGTTTTCCTGGTATACCTGTGAATTTCAGATTCAAAGGAATGCATTAATCACACCAGGGAGAAGAAGAATCACTGAATCTTGTCAAAAACGTTGTTGATGAATTCATGCTAGATAATGCAGATCATTTAGGCATCAATTGTGGACTAAAAAAATTCTTGACATACAAAGAGGTGAAGTAATGATCAATGAAGTGGCTTTTTAAGAGGAACTGCCAAGTTCATTTTATTTTGCTTTACAAAGAGGCCAAGTATTTTTCAGTTCAAAACTTTCCATTTTAATGATCCTGCAAATCTAATTTTCTTATTGAATCAATGTGGTAGGTTTATCAAGTTCTTTGTTGGTGCCAGATCATGGACTAGTCGTGCTTGGTCCAAACACAATTGGCAAATGACTTTCCAGCATGTAACCTAAACAACTGACTTTCAAATGAAATTATTGCATTTTACATTTTCCACACTGAAGAGTTGAAAAACTGAAATGAAGGGAGCTTCAGAAATACATCTAAAATACCATGGGTCCATGACAAGTAGATACCCACCTCATCCGCGAGAAGCACCAGGCCTTCCTGCTTGCAGAATTCCACAATTTCTCGTTGGTTGTTCTCAGCAAGAACCTGGAGGCATGAAATTGGAGGAAAAGAATTATTATAGATCAGAAACTTTTGTCTATATCCTGAAACTAATAACAAATCCAAACTTTAAGGTATGATAACAACATCTTAACAGGCATGGCAAATGTAACAATGTTTTTTTTTTTTTTTTGTCTGTGAGCTGGAATAGGGGACCACCTACTAAAAATCCATTCTAAGATGGATCACAGGCTATTGTGTCAAGTGAGTAATAAACCACCAACTAGGATATTTAAATAGGTGGAAAGCCAATAGAAAAATATCTATGCATCTGTCTAGCAGTGCAATGATTATTAATCACTCTTCCCCAAACACTCAAAACACATATAAGGCCAAATTCCAGAACAGAAGACTCCAACTTTCACCAAGTTTCCCTTGGTTATCAGTTTTTCTGTTAAATTGGTTATCACAGAAGAATTATCAGCTTTGTGAATTGCGGAAAGATAGGAGTTATAAAACAACATGGACTTTCATAAAAAACAACAGGGTTTGCATGCAGATTAAAAACACTTCAGTATGTCACATAATCCTAAATAAAGAAAAAGGAAAAACATCTTTTGATCTCAAAATGATACAGATATATAGCAGTTCAGGACTCTTGCCTGCCCAGTGGGGTTGCCAGGGTTTATGACAACAAGAGCCCTAACAGTTAAACCTTTGGATCGAGCAGCTTCTAGTTGCTTCTTAACCTCTGCAATTTCCAATCCCCATCCTGTTGCTTCATCAAGATAGTATGGGACCTAAAAGTCAGAGATAAACAAAATGCTTAAGTCCCCATTCTATAACAGACCAATCAAAACTTGGAATGTACTTGCGAATTGGCACATTAATATCCAAGAAAATGTTAACTGAACCATAGATTAGTAAATCCAATTGACAAATTGGAGTTTGGCATCACTACAAGTGCAGCCAAATTAACCTGACTCTTTTTGTTCTACTTTTGAGCCCTCAAACATTTTTACAAGCATAAAAATCAAATGGGACATAGAACTCAGAATGCAAGTAGAAAACATACAAGAGAGCCACCATGAAGGGCAATTGAGGCAGAATACAACGGGTATTGCGGGATGGGGCAAAGAATGCCATCTTTCTCTGACCTTAAAAGTAACTG
The DNA here is from genome assembly GCA_036873735.1 of Pouteria campechiana. Taxonomy (NCBI): domain Eukaryota; kingdom Viridiplantae; phylum Streptophyta; class Magnoliopsida; order Ericales; family Sapotaceae; genus Pouteria; species Pouteria campechiana. The sequence goes on from JAYJMB010009244.1 coordinate 16,331, forward strand.
CATCATCATATGCACCTAAAGAGAAGATCACAAAGGCAAACAGTTGGTTTTAGCTTTTGATTAATGTCTATGAAAGCTCACTAAACAATTTCTAGTAGGTTCAGTATGTTTACTGCAGGGCTTGCACCATCAGTTAAGAAAATATCATCTGCATTCGCAGAAAAACCATCACGAGCAGCAATTCCCGCTGCAATTGAATCACGTAAGCCCTTGATACCCTGATTGATGGAAGAGAAAGAAAATGGATCTTGTTACCACCAACCAGCAAGAAATCCTGATCAGCTAATTTGGCCTCACAAGGGAAGTGTATTCTTACCTGACTGTGGCTATATGCACCAGTAGCTCTACCTGGAATCTGATTCAGAATCTGCCTAGCTCTTTCTATGGCATCCGAGCTACAACATCCAATGTAGTTTTCGTTTCACAAACACAATCAATGCATAACATGTTAACAAGGGTCATGAATTAGAATGCAATTCCTCATAAGAAGTGAGTTGGACAATATTTCATTACTTCCACAATGTACACTTGATAACAAAATCATTTCCTTTATTGCACCAAGTCATATCCAATATATTGCCTTTCTCACACCAAGTCATAACCAATATACATCCATTGTATGAATATAGCTAGACAGCATTAGTTCCCCACTATACCTAAACAAGCCATGAGTTTCTTGTCTCTCCAAGAGTGATGGATGGTCGCACAACGCAAGAACCTGAGAAAATATGAGCACAAAAATAAAGATGAACTTGAAGCTAAGTGCACATGCAAGCCTTTCAATTTGAAAGTTAGAGGTAATACACACTCACTTCTCGGAAAAAGGTAATTGGCTGCTGACCAAGGGACTGGGGATTACCAATATTGCAGTAGAGAATCTGCAGCATAAAAGGGAAACTTCACATGGATCCAGGATAGAATAAATTGCAGAGATAGATCCATATACAAGAAGGTAAACTATCAAAGATAGTCACAGGAGACATGCATGTTTATGATGAATGCCATTACACAGCCCACATTTACACACAGAGAGCAGTTAAATTGACAGCTTAAACATCACATGTACCATAAATGGACCATGTACGCTTGGTGGAATGTCAAATCATAAAACACTGTTCACAGAAATAAAGCATGAGACATGCATGTTTATGATGAATACACACAAAAACAGTTAAAACTGATAGCTTACTGGAATGTCGAATCATTTAACACTGCTCACAGAAGTCAAGCACGAACGTGCAATCTCATGCAAAGATGCTCCAAAAAGGATTTTAAAAAAAAATGGACAACAAGAAAACCAGATTGTAAAGAATAGATAATAGAAATCATAAAAACCAGCGAACCAGATTGTAAAGTCATTTCTAATATTGCGCTGTTGGAGGTCTGATTGCCAAAATGGCTACAGAAAGATTCTTAACAAACGCATACCCATATGTAACAACAACCAGAAAAAAAAAAAAAAAAAAAAACTGAGTAGAATACCAGATGGGACAATGACAAAATCTTTCTTGCATGCCTATGTACGGTCAAATGTTTCTGACTTTTCTTCACACTTCATCTTTTCATAACAGGGATTGATTCATGAAGTTTATACCAACCTATGTAAATTTCTATTAGATCTGGATGTAAAAACACTCAAAATTGAATTCCAGGACTGTAAGGAACATCCATCTTGCAGTGCTGTCCTATAAAGATAATATTGATAAGCAGCAATATTCAGCCTTTTCCACCAATTAGATTATCAAGTAAACATTCCTTGTCCTGCAATGACAACTTCAATAGAAAAAACAAACATAGGATTGTTCAATTCTTTTTAAGTGTAGAAAAAATTACAAATATAAAGGACAAGGAGCACAAGAAAGATACAAATTTAGCCAGTCATAATTGACAATAAAATACATCAGGATTTGACCTTTATTTTTACTATTTAATATTTTCTTGTTTTATATTGATGGTACACTTTAAGGTAATGAATATTTATAGCTGCCAAATCTATTGGTACATGTTTTCCATCTAGGCCTCCCAAAAAGTTATGCTCGAAAGTGACACATAGTTACTTCTTGATTTACATAATACAAAAAGCAAAACTTATAGAATTTTTCAACAGAAAAGGCAGAGGAGAAGGTAAAATTTTCAACAGAGACCAAATATTGCAGCATCAAATGAACTTCTCAGTTCAGGAAGCAATGTCTCACAAAGCTAGCAAAACAGACTGTGAATCATACATAGTAAAACTACCACTTTAAAACACACATTCAATGGAAGAAGGAAAGAATTACCTCGTCAAAGGGATGGGAACCTGGTTTTGCCTGCAATTCTTGTTGTAGCCGCTGCAAAAGATAAAACAATGCAAGAAAAATATGTCATCAGATTATCTCCATTTTTACATACATTGTCCTTTTAATAGGTCAATCTAGCTGCTCAATGTCAGCATCTTTCTCCAGCTTGGACCTCTAAACTTTACAGCAAGTGGTCTTTCTGCTGGAAGCAAATTGACCACAACATCCTCCATATTTGTTTGCAATGGTGGGATCAATGGTCACAGAGAGTCACTTTACAGGTAGTGACAATTGTTTCACAAAAAAACCACCCAATTCAACTAAATTTATTGTTTGAAGGTTTGAATGCCACCAGGACCTGGATGGAATGATTCAAACTGGCCAGATCCTAAGCTGATTGGCAAGTTTACAGACATGTCATTTTAATGTTAGATCAGCAAGTTTATCAATTTGATCTCTTGTGCAACAATGGAAGCTTAAAAGAGTTGTAATTAATCAAGTATTTTTATAATGAGCAGAAATTGCATAAAAGGATCCAACATCAGCACTATTATGCGCTTTGGTCATCAACCTTTTACAATGCCTACATTTGCAACAAAAGAAAGAAAACAGTTTAATTTTTATTTTGATCAGTGTTTCAAATGGTGAATTGCACTTAATGTAGCAATCACTCTCTTGTTGTTTGAACCACAAGCTGCAACATGCTTCTATTTGAATGTTGAGAGTTGAGACTTTGGTTGATTACACCAAATGTCATGGGTTTCAAGATATTGTTGACAAACCAGCAAGAAAATATCTTAGGTACTGAGAAAAAGTTATTTCTGCATAAAATAATAATTGAAAAAAAAAACAGCACTTAAGCATACAGATTTAAAGTAGCAACAGAACTGATTAAAGCCATCTCTTATCCTACATAAAAAATTGAATGTGAAATCAGTGGTTTTGCCACAGATGTTATGTATCATCAAAAGTTATTTGATTTTTATTGATCTAGTGAGCGATACCTTGCAATTTAAGATTCTTAAAAAGAAAACGCCATGTTGCTTAAGTTACATAGAATCAAAACGATAGGTTACATGCCATATAATGTAAGTTATGAGCAACTTAAGCTATTTTATGAGCCATAGAGCGAAAAGCCAAGGCTCTGTTCCATACTATAAGCTACGTAGAAAATGCAGCTAATAAAAATACTGAAATTTCTTATAACCCCAGCATCAAACCATGTTATGAGAAGAATAATTAAACTTCATGGAACTCAAGCATTTTCATGGGGCTATGCAATGATATGGCTAGGCTGCATGACATAGTAACAGTGTTCATAGCTACTTAAACGCAGTGGAATAACAGACTCAGTGCACCTGCTTTCAATTAACACATTCAAAACTCTGGAGTAGAGGGAGACCTTTACGCAATCTCAATTTAGATTACCTGTGCATGGGTGACAATCGCCCCACGGACAGCATACTCGCATTTTAGAACCTGACAAAACAGAAAAGCATTCAGATAGAAGAAAATAAACCAAAAGGCACAGAAGTACATGAAAAGAAGATTCAAATATCAGAATATCATTTCAGCCTTTCCACCAGCTAATTGGACTCAGCTGCATGAATACTGTTCTTCCATAGAAACAGAAGATTGTTGATCACCATGAAATCAAGCGATTTCTTATTAAAAAAAAATGATTGCCAAAGCCCAAAAGCCAAAATGCTAACCAATAGATGTAAGAATAAAGAAAGAAAGAAAGAAAAAAAAAAAGGAAGCTGAGGAAAAGTAAAGGCCCCAACGCTATGAATAAACAATTAGTAGAAAAAAGGACCCTACTTTTAGATGATTAAAGAAAGGGGCGAACTGATGGCAATCAAAACCATTCAACGAATGTTCAATAATCCACTCAAATCCCAACAATAGAATAAAACTACAAATCCGCTGAAATCCCAATTATAGACCTAAACTACTAATCCACTGAAATCCCAATTATAGATCTAAGCTACTAATCCACTGAAATCCCAATTATAGACCATCCTAATTATCTAACTAAATTAACTCAAGATATCCTAACAAAGAAAACAAATCCATGCAAGCCCTAAAGCAAATGAAATCAAAGGCAAAGCACATGCCCCAGATTTTGTAAGAACATGTAATAGTAACCAGAAAAATACATAGGCAAAAACAGAGCAGAGCTAGAAATAAATAACTGAATACTAAATGGAAGAACAGAAACCCAGAATTTAAAAATAAAACATAACCGCAAAACAAAAAATAGGAGAAAACCAAAACAGTCGAATCAGAGAAACAACAGATGCGTGCATGAAATTCCAGTCAAAACTAAAAGTATACAGATTCATAAATGATAGATAAGACATGAACAAGTAATGGAAAAAAAGGCTCGAAATAGGAAAGTCCGCCCGAAGCAAAATAGATGAATTGCATCTTAAAATCACCAAATAATTTTTTTTTTTTTTTAAAAGATAGACCATTTTCGTAAAGCCAAAACAGAACAGCATGAGTAATCAACGTGACGAAAAGAAGACTAAAAAAGACTATACCTTTGGGTTGAGCGTGTCGATGGAGACAGAAGAAGAAGACGTTTCTGAAGACATTGCAGCAGCTGAATCAGGTCCGGAGAAGAGGAAGAGAATAAAGCACTTTTCCCGGTTTACACGCCGACGGATTTCCGCATTGTGTTTGAGGGTGGGTTTTTATCGGGGAAGCCATTGCGACTTGGCAGTCACGTCAAAACCAGTGGACGGTCAGAAAACACGAAGTCTCACAGAAGCCCATGGGATTCAATTAGGGACCACCGATATCTACTCGGCTCAGATCTCATACACGTTCCCCACCACATCTTCCATGGGATTCCATTCTAGTAATGCATTCCATTCATATTTTCAAGGCTTGATATAGTTTAACATGAATATTTAACCATTTTATTATTTTTTTATCATTATTTTCATAAGCCAAAGTCTATTTCCACTTTATTCATTTTATTAACTGAATTTTCAATAATTAGCCCATCTAATATTTATTCATATACATCAAGTCTACTCCATTCCATTCGGATCAAATATATTTCATCCCATTCCAATCAAATTCATACTATGGTCGAATGGGTTGAACGGAAATGCTTCGATTTGCATTGGTTTACTTGAAATTTTTATTTTTTAAAACTTAATAATAATTTTACTTTTTCAATAATATTTATATTTTTATTTATTTTATTACTCACATCGTCTCTTATATTATTTACATAATTTTAATTCATTCCAATTATACCCACCAAACGATTGTGGGATTAGATGCGGATTTGCAGCCAACTGAAGGAATTTTGCTCACGCAGAGCCCAATTCTTCGGTCGACACTCGACATCGCCCCTTCTAAAGCTTAGGCTGTTTCTAGAAGATGTCACTAGGCGGACGTTGACGCGTACATGGACGGGATGCGTTGGTGATTGTACTTTTCCATCGCGGCGCCTGGACAGCTGTCAGCTTGCCCTCGTTTTTGGCCTAACGTACGCCGACAGCAATCAACGGTGACAGTTCTCTCATTTGTATGGCATGTGACAACATCCAAGTCCACTGTGATTTTGAAAAGTGGGACACAGATACTTAATATCACCTGACCCGTTTAAATTTTTTTATCCCCCAACTAAAATGATGTAGAGAAAAAAATAAGATTTTATGATTTATTTGGATGAAAATTTATATATTATAATAAAATACTTATATAACCATAATTGATATAGTTTAATAACAAATTGTTATAGTTTTTAGCTTTAATGTCAAACATAATTAATAAATTATATTTCCAAAATCCATTTTCTAAAACCAAAAATACTTCATTTTTTATTCTTTTTAGTTTTAAAAATGAATTTTATAAATTTAATTCATGATGATGTTTGCCATTATGTGTTTAGCTAAAATGCAAACAGTCATGTTATTTGGAAATTTAAATGGACCATAATCAATTAGATAATTTCAATGGTTGTATATTTACTTTCAATTGAGATAAAATTTAAGACTCATTTAGGTCTTGAAATTATATAATTTTTTATTTTAGCATTACGTATGACGCCAAATATGATTAATAAATTAAAATTTTAAAATAAAAAATAAAATATTTTGACTGTAATTATGGTAAAAATGTTTGCATGTGATCATTATCCTAATTTAATAAAGCTCTATTTTTAGCTAATAACATTAGGTTTTCTTCTAAGGATATAAATTTCCCTTAAGAGGTTAAAAATGAGTATTTCTTTTAGTTTTATTCTTTCTTAGGAGTACAACTTGGGCCTCAGGCCACCATACCTGATTTTGAGCAGTGTCAAACTCATGTTTTGTCAATCCAAACCTTATTTAAATATATTTGGACTAGGGTTGAGATCAACCCGAACTCGATTTCAATATAAATATTTTATAAATATATATATATACATTAATATTGAATATTATATTATTTTTTATTAGTTTAAAATATGAATAGACAGTTTTTCATTAGTTTAATCTTTGAAATATGAATGATTAATTTTTAATTTAATTTGAACTTTGAAACATGAATGGGCAATTTCAATGATTGAATAATATATTATTTTTTTTATTTACTTTGAAATATAATTAAGCTATTTAAATAATGATATTTTAATCAAATAGATCGTAACTATATTTTCATCAACCAGGATTTCTTAAAACTCAACACAAGGTTGATTTTCAAAAATAAGGTTATGATTGAAATTTTATAAATAAGATTAGAGTTAAAATTAAAAGTTTACAAATAAGATTAAGGTTAGGATTGAGGTAGACTTAAGTTCTATTACCCGAATTGCACCCCTGCTATTTCAAAGAAACCATTGTAAGCCAGGTTGGCTTTTTAATTATTTAAAAAATAATTAGCGTGGGAGGTCAAAAAAAAAGAACCACGATGAATCCATGATGACCGCTTAGCTAAAATCCAAGGCTATTTAGTAGTAGGTAAACCTGGAAATTTCGGAGGAAAACTCAGTACAAGTTGCGTGTCTGCGAGATCCTGACCGTTCGTCACCTGACACTTTCATTTATTAAGAATGTCGGGTTGGAAAACGTTTTCGGTGGATCCCACCTGTTGAATTAATTAGATTGGAGAAACTGCTAAAACCGTTGAAAACATGAAATAGTGGCGGCTGCCCAGTTGCCCGCGTCGTCTGGTCGGCTATTTGGAATTTTGGAATTTTGGATGCGGCTTTTAGACAACCCAAGCGATGCGAGGACTCTCTGGTAACAGCAAAGTTTCTTTTTTCTTTTTTTTCTTTTTTTCTTCTTTGGCTAGAAGTAAATTTTCTCTCAGAAATAAAAATTTTAATTATTTTAAATAATTCAATATTTTATTTTTTATTATTGTTATTTTTTTATTAAAAATATATTTATTTCATCTTTTTTTACTCTACACCTAATATCATTTCTCATACTGCTAACATTTTTTTTCTCTAACTTATTTAGTTGATATAATAATTATTAGTGTCTTATTTTATCTCTTTTAAAAAAATTGAATAGGTTAAAGTGTGTTGACTGGTGAATGTAATCGATTGGACCAGGAGTTGGTCACTGACAGGTTCCATTGAGTTGTGCAGTTTTTAAAGTATTGATTTATATGAACCACAGATTTTCTATATACCCTTACGACGTTTTCGCTGTATACATACATGTCGCCATGCAACCTTTTAATCATATATTTTGAAGTTTTAGTTAGATTCAATTCAAACACAATGCTTAAAATTATTTATTTAGTCAAAATAAAAAAATTATTTTAATAAAAAACTTAACCAAGCCTCATAGTAAAATAAGTATTTTTCAAATAATTGGGTGAGTTTAATTTATTATGAACAAAACTTAAGACTCAACTTTGATTTGCAAGCCCTAGTAAATTAAATGCATTCAAAGGATTAAGCTATGTTTCATGCAATTATAGAAATATTAAAATAATGAACAAAGAACTGAATTATCCTCATACCCTCATATGTTATAGGTTAAATACATAAAGTATTTCTTGGGATAACTTAATTCAAATATTTGGATAAACTAAAATGAATAACTTTTTTAAATATCTACTTGATAAATAAATGTAAAAAAGCATAGAAGTATTTTATCCAAGGAGATGGATATTTTGGTAATTATCTAATGATTATTAATGTTATAAAAAATTGGACGATGGTTGAACCTATCAAGCATTCATGGTCCAATCGGTTCGATAAACCAAATCAACTAGTTGAACCAATTTTTTTCTCTTTTTCTTTTTTTTTAAAATTAATATAATATAATTTTAAAAAATCTAAATCATAAATATTAATTTAAATATATAGATATTTTATATAATAATATACTTATTTAATTAATCTTTTTACTTTATTAACAATATTATAATATTTTTTTACTATTGAACCAGACCGGGCTAAAGCGGACCAGTTCACAATCAAAACTGGTCTAATCGGATAAGTCAACTAACTAGTTCATCATCAAAACTGGTCCAACCGGCTAGTCCGGTCCAATTTTGATAATACTACTAATTATAAAGATAATTAAAAAATAAATTTGTAATAAATAAAAAACATTAGTAGCCAATGTTATCAGAATCGGACTGGTGGTTAAACCGGTCAAGTGTTCGGTTCACAGTCAAACTGGTTCGACCGGCTAATTCAACCGGTAAAACCATTTTTTTATTTAAAAATAAAATTAATGGAGCATAATTTAAAAGAATCTAAATCATAGATATTAATTTAAATATACAGGTCTTTTACATAATACTTTACTATTTTAATTTATCCTTTTTTTATTAATAACTGTCACGACCCAGCCTAAAAATAACATAAATAAATGTTATTTTTAAATTGAGGGTGAATGATCCCAAAATCTAGTGCACTTAAGATAATACACATCTATATAATCAACCACAAATAAAAAAAAGAATCATAATAAATAAAAATATATAATAATTTTACAATACAAGTCTTATACAACAATAAACATAAATTATCTTTAACATTATTTGGAATGACTTTTATGTTGAACACATTATTTTAAATAACTTTATTTTGATGATGAACATTCTTAATCAAGTATGTTTTCATAATAAGCAAAGACATGAGTGAAACATTAAGGTATTAACAATTTATTCTGAAGTACATTACAGAAATATTATTACATATTTAACTTAAGAATAATCTTAATGATGATCAAAGAAAAAAACCAAATAAATGCTTATGAAAAATAAGTATATAAATTACATATATACTTAAAACAAGAAAACAAAAATCTTAAAGCCTTCAAGAATATGTCGGAGTTGAAGTTCATTCCATCGGAGCACAAAGTCATACTTTGAAGTCAGCTAAGACATGCTTCATGGTCAATAGAAAAGCCTTCAAAGTCATTATAGTATTCTTCAGAGTCAACAAAAAAGACTTCAAAGTCGTCATGGTATGCTTTGGAATCAACATGAAAGCCTTCGGAGTCATCATGATATACTTAAAAATCATCAAGTATACTTTGAAGTCTTTAAAACACTTTCAGAGTCAATAAAACATGACTTGGAGTCTTCAAACACACTTCAGAGTTAATCAAACATACTTCGGAGTCATAAAGATACTCTTCAGAGCCATAAAGATACACTTCGGAGTTAAACAGACATGCTTTGAAGTCATAAAGATATGCTTCGGAGTCAACAAACATACTTCAAAGTTAGTAAGCAAATTTCATAGTTGTCAAACCTTACTTTGGAATTACTCTTTCTGAAGTATCAAGGTTCGGAGAATCCGTCTCTTCAAAGAACTATTGCAAGTAAAAAGGACTTCTGTCACTTCGAAGAAACTAAAGTTAGTTCTTCGGCGCATCTGAAATCATTTCTCTAACACATTCACTATTCACTCACCACTTTGGAGGAACCGAAGAAGCTGATTCAGAGCATCTAATATTCATGTAACGTTAAAAGAAGAAAAGTCAGCGACAAAGTATCAAGCCAATACTAGATTATTGCAAAGTCAGATATCAAACAAAACGTAAGGTGAAAACATATTTTTGAACGTTTGAAAGTTCGCATTAGTTAGCAATGGAAAAATTCTCTCAGCCTATAAAAGATGCATTTAAATGCAATACTGAAATAATGAAATGAAAAATACAAAAAAGTTTTGAGCATTTAAAATCTTCCTTCAAAATTCAACTCCAACAGTAATAACTCTATCAGAGCTTTCAAAGTCTTAACCGCTTTTCAATTAAGAAGTTTGAATTTCTTATTCTAATTCTCATTGCTTACTTATTTACTTTAAATCTTCGAATTTATGTACAAGTCTTCCCAAGTAAAAGACATTAATATGTACACTTCTTTTTAGAATTTGATAACACAAACAAAGATAAGCAAGTAGTAAACTTGCTAAAAGTATAAAAGTTTGTTGATGAGCTTTGAAAACTAACAAGTTGTAAAAGTTTTTGGTTAGCTTGAGCAACCAGTAAATTGGTTGGCGAACTTGTAGGAAAACCAATGTGTATTTGATCAGGTTGATGAAGGTGTTAGTAGAATCTGAGATCAATACAAGAAACTGACTCAGGGAAGTGTAGAAACCCAGGAAGGGCTGAACCACTATAAAAATATTGTGCTGCGTGCTGTATAATCTGTTCTATTTATTTATTCAACACTTTTATATTTTGTTTTGGCCAAAAATTTTAAAAGTTCAATTCACCCCCGTTTTGAGCTATCATTATGTAAGGGATCAACAACTTAGCAGCCCTTGCACCATGAACAAATGTATTTATTGTGTTGCATTCTCTAAAAAAATAAATTAAGAAGGTGTGAGTCATAACCAAGTATGATAAATGCAATTAGCACATGTATTAAAAATAATCCATAACATGTGTCACCATCAGTACACATCATATTCCAGGCCAGCTTGATAAGGCAACTCCATTGGCAATATACTGATCTCATCTAATGCTATATACTCCAGGTTACCATGCTAGTCCACTTATAGGACAGCCCAACAGGCGAGCTCAACTAACAGTGTCACTGATAAAATATTTCAATATCTTTCTAATGCGCTCTCAGCCAACCCACTTAGAAGGTGGCTCAACTGGCAAACTCCACTGATAGTATAATTAATCATATGCGATTTATTGGATAATAGTAGAAAAATTCATCTTAGACAATAACCAATCTAGATTAGTAAATCACATATTAATTCATATCCCAACTCCCCTTCTTCCATAACTATCTAACGAAATATATGATCTAACCACTATTTTGGTGATCCAACTCTTCCATTAGATCCAGAATGACTAAAAACCTTAAGATCAACTATTTGATCGTTCAAATCAATAATCGTGGGGGTCTAAAAATTGATAAATTAAATCTAAAAATTCAATCTTACATGATTTGGTTCTCTTTTGAATAATCTAACCCTTCCATTAGATCCAAAACATCTAAAAACCTTAAGATAAACTATGTGAATGTCCAATTTGGAGTTTGTGGGGTCCATAAATCATTAAAATAAATCTAACCTTTCAATCACTTATAATTTGGTCACCTTTTGGTCAATCTTACTATTACATTGGATTCAGAATGTCCAAGAAGCTCAAAATTGACTATTAGATCTCCAAAATCGAAGATCAAATGGTCCCAAAACTTGAAAACTCACATATGACGTCCGTTCTTCTTGCCGAATAGGTAACCATACACTAGTGCCAGCAGGTTTGAGCCACCACCGATGGAACTCGTTCAGGCTGGTGCACTTGAGCTCAACAGAGGTGTAAGCCCACTAGACTCCGTCGCCGGATTTTGTCACTGTAATCGCCTTGTCACCTTCTGCTTGATGCGCTTCCATATTAGGCTTTTTTATGCTGGACTTTGGCCTACATTTTCTGGGCTCTAGCCTAGCTACTTGGCACTAGCATGCTAGGCTAGAGCTTGCGCTAATGCTGGGTTGGCTTGGCTGCCGGCTCGAGAAAAATCCCAAGCAATGTGATTTTACACAAGGATGTTCGTCTCTTAATAAAATCAATGAATTTTTATAAAATCCAATTTTTTTAACATCTTTCAAATTTTCAACTTCACCAATTTATTCCTAAAATGAATATAAGATGTCCTGATCCTCAAGTACGGTCCACGAGTGATCTATGACCCAAAAATTTAAAATATAATAATTTTTTATTTTTCACATTTTATTTAATTTAACTAATCAAATAAAATCATTTCAACCCCTAATTTTTACAATAAGGTGTTATTATTATTTAAAACATATTCAACAGTTCAGATCTTGAAAAACATGTCCGCCGCAAAAACTCATTTTCATCTCGAATGTTCGTGTGCGAGATTGGGGTCTTGGAAAGGACTTCGGTCCCTTTTTATTTTCATTTTGTATTTTTGTCCATGACTTCTTATGCATATATTATTGCATTCATATGACCCACTAGATGTTCCTACATCACAAAAGGGTTATTGCAAGACTAATATGTTATATTTAATTCCTTCATTTACATGATATGATATAAAAATTTATTTACAATGTACATAACATTTATATTAAAATCATTAATCATTTCTCATTCAAAATTTATGAGATTTATATGGAAGCTAAATACACATATAATAGACACATTAGATGGATCAGATTCATAATCAAAGCTTTCAAATAACTAAAAATCAATATTTTTGATTTGCTTGGAAGCTCAACTGATTTTTCGTCCGTCTAACATATATAATTTTCTTCCTTTCGGCCCCTTATTTTGAGTACAAATCTTGTACATAATTCACATCCATGCTGTCTAAAATGATATAAATAGCAACATGTATATATGAATTTTACAAATTAAAGAATTGCTAGAAGAATTTATCTCACTTATCTCTATGACGACCCACGAAAGGTTTTCAGATTGATTCTCCCCTTGATCATAGTGCTTCCCACAGCAACATTGTTTCCATACCAGCAATGCCTCCATCCTTCTCTTCTCGTCACCCATGCATCTGACGCTGACCCATGCACTAATGTTGAAGCTTCTGTCTCTCATGCACATTATGCCGCTGCCCTCCTACACGCCTTATGTTGGAGGGGTTTTTAACCAGGATATTATAATAATATTAAAATAAAAAATCTAGTATTGGACTATACCAATCAAACTGACCTATTCAAGGTTGAACCGATTCAACCGGCCGAGTCCGGTCCTAATAACACTGCTAGCTTATTTGTAAAACAAATGAGCTTTTTAAGCATTTTTTTTAAAGTTTCATCAAACACAACCTATTATTTGGGTGAATTATATAAAGCAAATAAGCCACAAACATTATTTTTAAGTAGATGAAATAAGCCCTAACAATATAGAATCTATATGTATAATTATAATCATTGTTTTGAAAATTGGACACGGACTCCCTGGTCCGACCATGAACCGCAAAGTGGCCTGTCCGGTTTACACCCTGTTCTTGTATTTTCTTGAAAACCGGTCGGGTTGCTTGGATCGGACGGTTGGACTGTAAAAACTGGTCCAATCACGGTCTAGTCCAAGGCATTTATAAAAAAATAAAATAGAATAAAAAATAAAAAAATGTAAAAGCTCTAGTTGATAAATTATCATTGAAATTTCATTATCATTATCATGAATTCATCATGGATAAATTATCATGTCATTAATTTTCATTAGTTTTATACTTTGCATAATTATATTATTTAATCTTATAACTTATAGAATATATAAAAATATCAACAAGTCAACCCAATGACTCTTTTCTTACATCCAATATTATATATATTTAATTAGTCATTGCTTACATCCAATATTATATATATTTAATTTTATTTTTAATAATTAAAAATTTTAAAATAATTATTATATCATAATTATATCATACTAATATCATAGTTTAACACAATTTGAACCAATGATTGAACTGGTTAAACCTGAACCGGACATAAAAATGGTTCATCAAAAGTTTGAGTTTTTAAAACACTGATTATAGTTACGCCATTAGATGAAAGAATACCGCAAAGATAAGAGACTTTGACGATGGGCCGCTCGTGTATGACGAAGGCCAGAGTAACAGACTGTGCTCTACGAAACGTCCGCTTAATTTCAGGGGCGTGGTTTTGTCATAGATGCCAACAAACACCTGATGAACGGTTCATTTCTCTGCATCTTTCGTCACGCGTGGCATATGCATTGTCTTCAGCTTTGCCCAGTGCGCATCGGATGCTTACCCTTCCAGCCTTTCTTGCAAAGAAAGAAATGCGTCGACCTCCAGGATTGAGCCGCGTCCACTTGCTGAGCGTTGGTAATTGGACCGACCCAAAGATTCCATGAATTTTTAACAATTTTTTTTTTAAAAAAATCCACATGTAAGCGGATTTCCATGAAATTAATTGATAGTTATCAAGAAAATCATATCTATTTACTATTTTGTTATTGATTTAGGTGGACAAGTAAACATGTAGGTAGAAATAATTAGAGTAGGTTTAATATTCATCTATACTATTTACAGCGAAAACGCATTTTGGACTTGTTATTAAAAGCAGACTCTTGCATAATCTTCATTATTTAATTAAAGTTAAGGTATTTTGGTCGATTAGATGTGTCTATCAAACACAATAAAGAATATAATAATATTATTGATTAAAATAATTGAAAGGAGATGCCTGTCTTTATTTTATATGGTCTATCACGCATGAATATTACTGAAGTCTAAATGACTAAAATTATTAACATCGCTTAAATGAACAACTATGCAATAATAATAAAACATGGACCGGATCCACAGAAGCATTATGCGTGCCAGTGGAATAGCCCATAAAGGCCCCATCCATAGTCTATCAAGGCCACATGGTACAGCCCAAATTTTGGAACATCTAGATTTCACATGTTCTTGACCCAATGCTTGATGGTTGACTAAGATGGTTTTGATGATGAGTAAAACTTCATTTGGACTGGTTACAAGTTGACTGACAAGGTTTGTTTGAACACATATACAAGGTTAAATCATTGAGGAATAGCCTTTAAATCTGCGATGCAATTTCTCTGCATATGGAAGAGGAGAAAAGCTGGTGGATTTGAATTATGTCAATTAAGAATGGCATCGCAAGAGATGAAAAGATCACTAAGCATCGCATGTGAAAGGTCGTTTGAATGTCTTAAGCACATCACACATCATCTTTCGGGCCTAGAAGCTTCAGGACTAAACATACTTATTTTTCTGACTTGCAATATCAGAAGGGTTTCAGGCCTCAGCCAAATCGACTTTGGATCATGGCAATGAATTTGTTTGGTTTGATTGGTGATGAAGTAAATTCTCTCTTCATTGTCTTATTGTACAGATAAGGGCTTCTTTCATAACCAGAAAGTCAGTCAAATGTAGTAAAACTGCCACTTGGTTGGGGGTTGTTGATCTGCTCAATCATCTTCAGTCAAGAGTTTTTGAGACTTTGGGTGTGCTTGGTAATGAGGAAAAAAAAAAGTAAAAAACTTTTTAACCTTTTTCTATCACTTTTTATACATCTTTTGATATGATTTGACATCTTAACTACCTAACGACCTTTCTTTTTTCTTTTATTACCTATATTTTTAAGTATTATTTTACATATTTTCATACAAAAAGCCCATCTATTTTATCTTTATTCATTTTATTTTTAATTATTACCATCTATCACATAAAATCACTCCCTCTCTTTTCCCTTACTTTTTCTCATTCCTTTTTATACTCACATCTTTTTCCCATTCCCAAATGCTCAGTATTTTGCCTTCTTAGACATGGTCTAAGGATGATTCAAGTTCATATCTACCTTTGTTTAGATGCTTCTTTCCACCATAACTTCATAGAATGGAATCGATGGATGCATTTGGAAAACATTGGTCGTGATTGGATTGAAAAGGAGGTTTTTTCTTGCTCAAACAGTCTTCCATTTTCTGAAGTTATTTTATTTTAGCAAATTTAACCTCGCTAGGATTTAAGTCTTACTGAGATACAGAATCAACATGTTCAGCTCTCTCTTATTTTTCAAGGATGCATAACTCCACAATTTCCCATTTCTACAATTTTCAGTTTTTCTTAACCTACTTACCTAACCTGATGACTTAGTATGCAATTGTGTTCCATTTAGATTTGGAGCTATTGGCCCAGTTCTTATCAATTTCACACCGCTAATACCATTTTCTGGCTGTAGCCATTCCATGAACAATCTCAGCTGCACAGTCAAAATTAAGCTGAATGTCAATATATTCCAATTTAAGATAAAAAGTTGGAATAACTAAGTAGCAACCCCAGCAAATGATTGGTGTAAAAAAGATTCTAACAATTGTTTAAGGATTTTGTCGGTGGGAAGTGATTACTAATGACTAAAGGCTGTAAATTGTGTATCTATAGGAGAATGTTTGATGCAATACTCAGTCCTGGACTCTTCACCTCCCAACACTTTGGGCCAATCATACATCTCTAAGGGCAGAGAGGGTCTAGGAGACCCCTGGGGCTTGCCTTTGGACCAACAAGATTCACTACGTCTGTTTAACATTTCACATATATCCACGCATACAGAAACATACTAATCTGGCAGATTCTTTACTTTAAAATGGGTAATACCCATCGTCTTGCATTGAAACTCTGTTAATGTATTTTCTCTCTTTCCATGCAGTTTACATGCTGCATTTAGGACTATGCCTACAGTCAGAAGTACTCCTATACAGGGAAAATACAATTGAATTGCGCAATCAGTTTCTTGTACAACACCATAAACCACTGCGAATCGGCTAAAACCACCATTTATTCAGCATCCACATATGTGGCAGTTGAGTAGAAGGTGAGATCCGTGTTGCTAGCTTGTTAGCATCTTGCCCATTCCTTTGCGTTCAAAGACGTTACTTTTTATGATCTTTTCATGGTATCAAGATTCTTATTAGAACCCTTTTCTGTTTGTTCGTTTTGTTTTGTCTCGTTTCTTTGCCTTTGGTCTAATACAACTTTCTACTCCAGGAAGAATGAATTGATTTGTAAGAATACCAGGGTTTTGCATCATGTTTTAATCAATCAGATACTGATTTAAATACCAAAATGAAACTATTTCCTCTCACTCACTGCATTGGCAAGCCATGATTATTCCATATTTTTCTAGTTTCATGCGTGGTAAAAGCAGTTGTAAGTGTCAGTTTACTAGTACATTCTATCCAACATCAGGAATCAACCCCTTATTTTTGAGAAAAGATATCTTAAATATTTTTTTTCAAAGAGATGGGAAATTTAGATCTCATTCAGGTTGTGTGTATATTTCATGCTGATTCAACATGCATTATGGAATACAAATTGTTACTTGAGAAAAAAAGAGAGAAAATCCTCTCTATCTCTTTTATTTTATTTTGTACTTTGGTAATTCTGCACCTAAATTTTCATGTGATCCCCTTTTCGTTTTATTCTTTTACTGAACAGAAAATTTTCTTCTGCTGTTTTCAAGATGGCTATAGATGTGGATGCATTTTTATATTTTATTACAATGAAACCTCTATATGCTTGAACTTTGGTCCCACATTAATTCAGAAAAAGTTGTAGTTCTCAACTTTTAGACCTTAATGAAATATTTATGCAACATTCAACCACTTATTATTTTGAAAGAAGGGCAATACTCCACAATAAATTGAAAACAACATACCTCCAAGTTTTGACTTCTTCTTTTCAATGCTTCTCCTACAGCTTCTTTGTTCTTGTCTTCTTGCTTTCTTTGGAAAGGATGCTAAATAACCTATACTTCTTTAATTGAAGATTCTTGTTATGAACATTGACACACATATCTTTTAAACAAGTGGTTCCAAGGAATGAGACAATGGAGAGAACTAATGAAAAACATACGTTGATTTTTAATGCCCATTTTCATGTATCTCTCTGAACAAACACTCCTAAATCGAACCATTAGGCATTAGCATCACCTGTTTGGACTTTTGTCTGCCTAACATGTGGACTCGCATAAGAAAAATTTCCCACATTTTGTTTTAGCTTTGAAAGTTGGATTTTGGTGGACTGCATTGTAGTTGGTCCTGGTTGAAGTGAAACTCCAAGTTGGTTGTCGACAATCTAGAATCGATCATGCAATATCATGTAGTGTATTTTTCTATTTTGAACTGCCTTGGTCTGCTTTTGAAACAAACATTCGTAGTTTGTGGTTTGTTCACAAGCATGTTGTTAGCATATGGTGAACCCAAATTTTGTGTTGGTCAATTCGAAGATCTTGTGGTACGACAAGCATGGATTTTTCATGTGAAGACATTGTGAACAGCAACATGGCCTTGGCGGCACCGGATGATTTTGTGGGCGTGGCAGCAGTCAACGAGATGGTACTGGTGACTCCAAATCCAACGCCGGTGGCACCATCGATAGGACTCGTACGAATGTAATTTTGGCAATTTTGCATGTGGACGAATTTTGAGAATTTTGCGCAAAGCTATTTAAGAAAAATCCATATGCATACGATTCTTAATGAGACTAGGGCTTTCTATAAATATATGTTATTTCTATAGAGAGAAAAAGACTAATATTTTGGAGATTTCTATTTTGTTGTAGTCTTTCTCTTTTTTTTCTCTTGATTGTACTCAATCTTTGATATAGTAAAACTCTCCTCTGCCTGTGATTTTTCCTTATTCAAGGGGTTTTCTATATAAATTTGTGTATTGTCTTGTGAAATTGTTGGCTATCACATTAGCCTAATTCTCCACACATATAATCTAGATACGCTCTCGGCCTCTAAGTAACGTAAGACTTGTATCACATGAATAATCCTCTCGCACATCCAAGCCTAACATGATAGATAGACACATGGGCTCAAGACTTAAACACAATAAAAATTAAGGATAAAAGTAAATTAAATAGGTCTGGGTCTAACTTTGATATTACATTATACGTGTCTATTCTACCCCAAAATGTTTAGCCAGGTCATTAGGTATGTCTCCATTTGGTCGTGCATGAAGAAAGGCAATCACATGAGGTTAAATTCATTATCTAAAAATAAAAAGGCAACCACCACCCGCTCAGACCACCAAGTCATAGCCTAACCCGCTGTACCAACTAACTGTTTCTCCAGGTCTAATCCTGTCAAAATCTGCATTATGGCAATCCACATCTTGGATTTAAGTGGAAGTATCCCTTTAAAAGACATGGACATGTAGAAAGGTCAGCTGGACCACTTGGTTGTTCCCTTATATTAGCTGGCCACATGATAAGCTAAACCAGCCACGAAAAATGTGGGCCTGATTCATGGTCCATTCTCTTATAACAAAATCGCCAGTATACCCGTTGTTTGTAGGCCGAGTAGGAAGTCATTAGGAATTAAGATTTTGATTAGAGCTCTGCTTTATAAAAGCGGGCCCTAAATGTCATTTCCAAAGCAATATTTCACTTCTCCACTTGCCACCGACGAAGTCCACGTTCAACCTAAAAAGTTCCAAAGGTCATCTCCATTCAACATTGGAAGGAGATCAGCTACGCAGAACATTTGGAATAAGAAGGACCACACCTAAGCTTTCCATGGGGAGATTGGTTGGAGTAAAATAATCTCAGCAATATAGAGAAGATGATGTTAATTATAAAATAGATAAATAATATAAATAAAAAATAATAATTAAAAATATAGATAATAATAAAAAAAATAAAATTATTATAATAATTATATTTCGAATTGCTCCTTAATAGAGTGAGATGAAAGTTTTCTTTGAACATGGATGAACCAAAAATGAATCAATGGTAAAAATATGGATAACAATGTAAGAAATATAAAATCCATAAGATAAAGAGTAAAATGAAAATTTCCAATAAAAATTGAAATTTTCCCACAACCAAACACGCCTGCAAATGGAACTCATCATTCACCAATGTAGTCTATTGGTCTATTTGATGTATTGTCATCTCTTCGACACCGATACCTGGCCGCCTTTCCAACTAAAAGCGGACCATTTAACTCCATGTGCACAGCGGGACCATGAAAATCATCGCAGCTGCTGCTATGTGCATGTCGTCATGATTATTCTAGTACATTCTGTGCACCCGTGTCATGGAAATCGAAATTTAGTGGCCCTAATTTCTCAGACAATGGTCAAAAGAGGTAATAGTTAGCAGCACTTTTGCTAGCGGCGGATGCTCATGTCTCAATCCTATCGCCTCATACTCACCAATTCCAACATTCTCTTCACTTATCTGCCTTGGAATTCCACTGCATGCGGGGTCCACAACCTTTCATCTGATCTGTCCAGAATATTGTAGATTTCCCCCATCTCCTGTATACACGTAAAGAGAAAAATAAAATCCTTATCTTTGACAAGTGCTACTGTCAAATTAAGGCCGATATATATATATATATATGTATATATGTGGGCTTTGGTTTAATACAGGCACCCGCATGGGAGGCATTCAGTGCGAAGGGAGTTCTAGCCGCATGATCTGGTTTTGTCCATTGCAGTCGTCCGCCCGCACAAGTATTCGCACTAACGCCTACTCTTAGAGTCCAGGAAGAAGGCCTCTACCCACGCCCTAAGATATTCGAAGGAGGCGACTTCGAATTGACGCTCTCCATTCGCCTGGAAGAATCTTCCCCATTGCCGCAGATGGCTCCCCCCAGCAACGGCCGCTGTTAGACTCTAAGAGTAGGCGTTAGTGCGAATACTTGTGCCGGCGGACGATTACAATGGGCAAAACTAGATCATGTGGCTAGAACTCCCTTCGCATGGAAGACCTCCCATGCGGGTGCTCGTATTAAACCAAAGCCCTATATATATGTAGAGACAAAAAAAGAATGAAAATAGTTGAATAAAGTATAATAATTAATAATAAAGTAATAAAAATAAAATAAATATTTTTGAATAAAAAAATAAAAAGATAATAATTAAAAATATAAATAATAATAATAATAAAAAATTAAAATTATTAAGTTGTTGAAATGATATGTGACATGGAATGAAATGGAAAAGAAAGCTTTTTACTCCTTTATATTTCATCCTTTTCTAAAAATCTAAACACAGCTTAATTATGCTTCGTTTGGCTATGCTGTAAGATTTAAGTATACTCACTAAATTGCTATTATAGAAGCACATTTAGAAGAAGCACTAATTTGTAGTTTTCACTTAAACGTGGAAAATGTGCTTTTATGGTGATAAAAAAGGGCGGCAAAGGAATGCGTGGCCAAATTAACCCCTTTGTAAAAAGTGTGTTTACACTTCCAAAAGCGCTTTAACCTCTCTATAACGCGCGGCCAAATGAAGCCTTAATCCCACGGGTTTCACATAGCTTCCTAGTTATAGATACAAAATAGGTGCCAAGTAAAGGACAACACATTAAGGCCTATTTGGGGATTTAATTGGAACATAATGGAAGGCAAATGATGCCAATAATAAAGAAAATGACTTCTATTATAAAATGATTAATGTAAAAAAAGATAAAAAATAATGATTAAAAATATAAATAATAATAATAATAGTAAACTTATTATAAAAAATATATGTTAAATTAAGCTTAATTCATTCCATGTTTCCCATCGAGCCCTTAAAAGTAAAAAAAGAAAAGTTAAGGTAAAAGATAATGTGATACAACATGAGATAATGATTAGAAATGAAAATGAACAAAAATAAAATAAGTACAATGAAAATACAATGGATGATAATAGAAAGTACATAATATTGTTGACCCAAAGGGTTTGATTTTGATAATTAACAAAACTTATTTATGACTTGAATTAAGCTAATGATGTTTTACTAATTTTTTTTAAAAATAGAGGAAGAAAAAGACACTATTTGCAAGTGCTATAGTAACTGTTACAGTGATTTTTGAACATACAATTCAAGTCCGAAAATCAACTTCATATCCAAAAACTTAACTTTGAACACAGTTACTGTAATTGCTATAGTAAAAAATTATTGTTTTCAAATATTCAAAAATTTAATGCTCTACAAAAGGTATATTTTGCAACAGTCTTGTTCCAAATGATCTATAACCTCTCTGGATTATATAAATAGACAATCAATTAAAGAGAAACAAGATACTTGAGGGTTCCAAGTGCTAAATAAAAATCAAACAATAAGTAACCTATTCAAGTTTCCAAGTGTATTCACTCCAAGGTGCTATTAAGGTTAAAGGACTTCAAGGCAACATCAATACCACTTTAAGGGGGTTCAAATTCACCATAATGTACTTTATCGTTGTATTTTTTATATTTGTTTGAGCTTTAACTGTGTGTATCCATTAACCTAGATTAGAGGCATTCCATTATACACATTTGTAAGAGTTTTTGGTTAGCTGTAGGATATCGGATTAGGGAGTTGTTGGTTAGTTCTTGAGAAACCAGATTATAGAGTTGTAAAGTTATTGGTGAGCTCGAAAAAACCATCATTGTATGAATTATTGGTGAGCTCGTGAAAACCAATAGTATGATTTTTTGGTGAGCTCTAAAACCAGTGTATGAGTTTTTTGTTAGCTCGGGAAACCAAGTCTGATTCCATAGAGTATAGTGGAACCTAAATTTGAGGAAACCTTGGAGAGTGAAGTAGGTGCCAAGAGGGCTCGAATCACTATAATCCTTATGTCTATATTATTTCTGTGCTTGTGTGCTTTCACTACCTTTTATTTTCCAAACTCATACAATTAGCTTATATTTTTCATACCATTTGGATTCTGGCTATATCATACACCCTTCATTTTGGGGCCAATAATTGGTATCAGAGTAAGGCACTAAAATTGGGATTCATGTTTTTATCTCTACCTCAGCGTAATCTTGTATAACAAATAGTTTTGGTAGAATCAATGATGGTCATTCAACCATTAGACCTCTATACTTTTATGGAGGGCATTATAAGTATTGAAAAATTAGGATAAAAAATATTTTAATTGTCATTAGTTATAAGTTATAGAAGATAGTAGAAGGAGTAATGCTCTCCACTTCAAAGGAAAGTAAATGGACTAATAGGGACATTAGAGCTGTTCGGCTACATGCTAAAGCCAAAAACATGCTATATTGTGCTCTCTCTCCATTAAATTTGAGAAAATATCCTCATGTGAGGCTGCTAAGGAGATTTAGAATCGTTTACAAGTAGTTTATGAGGGGACAAGCCAGGTTAGAGAATTTACCTGTCCAAGAATATGAAGTGTTCTACATGCTTAGGAATGAGTCTATATATGAAATAATTTTTAGATTTATGAGACTCACTAACAGCCTAAAAAGTTTAGGCCATGAGATTTCTTATTTATAACAAGTTAAAAAGATTCTAAGGTCTCTTTCTCTGGATTGGATCATAAAAGTGACAACAATTGAAGAGGCTAAAGATTTGAATAAGCTCTTAGTTGAAAAACTCATGGGGTCATTGATGACCTATAAAGTATGGAAAAATGAGAAAAAAGGAAAGTAGCAATGTTTATAAAATTGGACCAGAGGTTAAACTGTTTAAGTATCCAATTTTGGTTCAATCAGTTCAACTAGTGGAGTGAACTGGGTATATAATTATGATACAATAATTATTTTACTTATTTAATTTTTTTAAATAAAAAGTATATATTTAAAATTTGAAAAATATATATTATCCAAAAATTACATGCACTCTATATTTGAAAGCTCAAAAAGGATAAATACATGATTTGGATAAAACTTAAGGGTAAGAGTGTAATTTATCAGATAAAGAAGACATATTGAATGAATAAAAAATGAAAAATGAAAAATCATTGCCATAGATGCTTTTTAAGGAGCATTGCCATCCAAGGCTAGAAATGCAAAATGTTCGAAGGTGTGGCCAGCCTAGCCGCAAGGCTCACTTGTGAAAAGTAAGACTAAGTAGAAGTGGAATCCTGGTCTGACTACTAGATGATGTCAATCGAGAAATGTATCATCATGATGGCCCATCAAGAAAAAAATCTCCCATTGTAGTCGAAGAGAGAGAGAGAGAGGGATGGAGATACCTAATCGACTGGCAGCTGCACTCAGTGGTTAGCTATAGGAAAGACGGCTATCAAGGTCATGCACAAGGAGGCAGGCTGGCAGGGGCAACCGGGCAAATGTGATTTGGGGGGAAATTAGGAGTGAGAAAAAGTGAAAAACCCTTTCTCCCTTTTCCAGTTTTCCCTCCTCAGCTTCCTTGTTTGGGTGGGCATCCATGTGAGTCACGACAGCATGGTTTTTGTTTTTTTGTTTTTTTAAACGAAAGGAGAAATCGACGGTCCATCGATTCTCGGTCAAATTGGCGGAATCGACTAGTTTCAATGGTCTAATGCTTTAAATCGGTGGCCGGGTTGAACTGAACCGGTGCTATGATCGATTCCCAGTTCGACCGGTCGAACCAACTGGTTCGGTTGAACTAGCCGGTTCGATCTGGTTTTCTAAACATTGAAAAAAGATAAAAACAGTGTATGGCCATTGAAATGCAGATTATTTATGTAGGAGGGGGATGATGATAATCTAAATTTTGTAAAACCCCTCTCTATGAAGATTAAGAGTCTATTGAAGAAGAAGAAAAAGAAGAAGATTGTAAGTTCAGTAGAACAATGTACATGTGAAGAAGAAGAAAGAAAGAAAAATGTAAAAGAAAACGTAGAAGAAAAGGAAGTTCATTTATGTATAATTGTCCTCCAATTATAGTCATAATAGGAGAAGAAGTAGCTCCTTAATTGTGGTGAATAGAAACATAAATCTATTTAAGAAAGCTAAGTAGGTAAAGGTATTATTTTTCTAATCTCAATTTTTTGTATTTCATTGTATTACATTTTCTACCTTCATCACTTTATCTCTCATAAGAGAACCATCTTGCATTTGGGTGTGCAAGATTAGCCTTAATGTCAATTATCTACTGCTTGAACCAAATAAAATTAACCTTAATGTCATTACAGTCCCAAGACATAAGTTAAGCTTGTTTAGGAAACTTTACAATTTAAGGTCGGGAATAGGTATTTCAATCCTAGTTAGACCTTCTATAATCATTATTATAATTTAATTTATTATTAATAGCTAAATGAACTTTGGTTTGAATATGAGAAATAAAGCTTTTAGATTATGCATGATAGAAAGAGCTTGGAGAATGAAGTTTAGAATCATGCATTCTTGGGAGAGAATAGTTCAGTCCCTCATACTAGAAATTATTGAAAATCCCTCATCCCTTAGACCTTTTTGAGTATAACAAAAGGGGGGGAGAATGTTGAGACTTGCTGCATTTGAGGCAAAATGATTTAAAGGGGGAGAAGAAATAAAAATTGAACTTTTTTTAATGTGAACCAATCTTAGCATAGTGGGTTGCAATGAATCAAACTTCCTTATGCTTAATGTATAAGTTACTTAGAAGGAGTTTACATTAGTTCAATAATATTATTATATTAGTGCAAGTCATCAAATTTTGTGATTATCAATAAGGGGGAGATTGTTGACTCAAAGGGTTTAGTTTTGATGATTAACAGAACTTGTTTATAACTTGAATTAAGCTAATAATATGTTGTTATGTTCTTATAAAAACAGAGAAAGAAAAAGACATTGTTCATGACTGCTAAGTAATTACTATAGTGATTTACTACAGTAAACTACTACAGTGAGTTCAGAATTTTACTTCGGACATGACGAAGTGTTTTTGAACATTGAATGCTACGATAATTTTAGAATTTCACCTTCAGATGTGGCGAAGCATTTTTAGACATTGATTACTATGGTAAGTCCAAAATTTTACTTTCGAACATGGCGAAGTATTTTCGAACATAGAATTTCGGACATAATCATCTTCTCGAGTGCTATAGTGATTTTAAGACATATAGTTCAAGTCCAAAAATTAACTTTATGTCCGAAAACTTAACTTTAGACACAACTATAGTAACTATTACAGTAAAACTGTCATAGTAAAAAATTATTGTTTTCAAATGTTCAAAAATTTAATGCTCTGCAAAAGCTACAGTTCACAATAGTCTTCTCCAAAATAGTCTATAACCTCTCCGGATTATATAAATAGATAATCTATTGAAGAGAAACAAGATACTTGAGGGTTCCAAGTGCTAAACAAGAATCAAACAATAAGTAACCTATTCAATTTTCTAAGTGTATAGACTCCAAGATGCTATCAAAATCAAAGAGCTTCAAGGCAATATCAATACCACTTCAAAGGAGTTTAAATTCACCATAATGTGCTTTATTTTTATATTTTTATATTTATTTGAGCTTTAACTATGTGTACCCATTAGCTTAGATTAGAGGCATTCTATTGTACACATTTGTAAGAGTTTATGGTTAGCTTTAAAAAACCAGATTGGTGAGTTGCTGGTTAGCTCTTAAGAAACCAGATTATATGAGTTAGTAGTGAGCTCTTGGAAAAATCATAATTGCAGAGTTGATGGTGAGCTCGGGAAAATCATCATTATATGAATTATTAGTGAGCTTATGAAAACCAACAGTGTGAGTTTTTAATGAGCTCGGTATAGTGGAATCCAATGCTAGAAAACCTTAGAGAGTGAAAAAGGTGTCAAGGGGCCCAAACCACTATAATCCTTGTGTCTATGTTGTTTTTGTGCTTGTGTGCTTCTATTGCTTTTTATTTTCTATACTCACACAATCAGTTTGTTTTCCCCACACTATTTGAATTATAGCTTTACTATAGACCCTTAGTTTTGAGGCCAACAGATACTAGGAAAAGACTAAAAAAGAAATGGTAGTCAAAATATCAAATCAACAATTTAAGATCATGTTTAGATGAATGCATAGTCTTGCATTAACAAACACTACACATCTTTTATTACACATTCCAACAAATAACAAATATATCTTACATTTTAATCATTGTTCCTTTTTTCAATTATTCTTATGCATTTTTAATCATTTAATTTTATATATTCTTTACTTTTTAATCATTCATTTATACTCTCCCAATTATCTCATCTACTTCTTTTAATATACACTCTAATTCAAATTACTTATCATGTTATTTTGTTTTTTTCCTAATACACTCTCTATTATAATATACAATCTAATAAATCTGTCCTAACGCACCCTAAGCATGATCGGCTGATCACATTTGGAGTCCATGGAAAACCTAATTTTTAAGCCTTGATATTTGACATAAACTCTCTCCCATAACTTTATTTTTCATTATTATTTATATTTTTAATTACTATCCACCTATCTATTTTAATTCGTTCACTTTATAATTTATATCATCCTTGTATAACAGACATTATTTCCTTTCTTTTTTATTCCATTTTCAATCCTTTCCGTGCCATCAAGCAAGCCTTTGCAAATGAGTAAAGGAGGAAATGTTTTTGGTTGCAAGACACACGTGGCGCCTTAAAAACCAATAATAAATAAACAAATAAATAAAAGAAAATTTCACATGAAGAATGCTCTAAACTGGTTGGTTGCAAAAAATTCTGTGGCTCTCTCTTTGCCCGGATCTCTCATGCACCGACAATGCATTGCCAGTCACCCCTACCACCCTTACCATGCAAATCATAGGTGCCATTGCGGATGGATTATATCCATGAATGATCAAGCAATCCTATCCATCCAATCAACTTCTATCAAATGAACAATTCAAAAAACAACAAGAAATGGTCAAAAGCTCCAAATCCAAAGGGCAAAATCCACAAATTCATCAAACACCCTCTGTCCAATCTTCGATACTAGTGATTCTTTTGGGATGTTGACTTGGACAGCTGGATCGCTTTCTATTAGCACATTAATAAGGTTTAATGAGCCAGATCATCATAAAAGCGACGCAAAACTCGCAAATATAAATAGCATTCTGAAAGACCCACTTTTAACATCTCTCTCGTTCAAGCATAGCCACTAGTGAGAGGGCCATGAAAGGTGACTTAAGTGGACAACCATCCGAAGTCCTTTATGTTTCTCATTTGTGGCTGAAAAAGGCAGGGGGAACAACAGATGAGGGAAGATGGAGAGTCATGCATTTGTCTTGGTTTCAATCGCGCTGTTTTCCACTGCTTGGTAGGCCACGTCGATCCCATCCATGAAATAGACCAATTTCAGCTCCTATATATCTCCCCACGATTACTATCAACTACTGATTATCATCCACCCAAATAGCATATTTTAGTGCTGAAGATGTGCACAGTTTTTCAAAGGTTGTCACATGTCAATTTCGTCCAAGAAACACCCATTTGGATGCATGGCCCATTCCATAATTGTGTTGCGATATACATATAAATGCATAACCACATTTTATTGTACATTGTTGATAGTATCATCCTTCTGAAGTGCGTGCCTTTATCACTGATGCAAGGAAGGTTGATAAGATGCACAAATGAAAAGAAGAAAGAAAAGAAAAGAAGTAGACATGGGATTCTAAACCATGGGGGCTCTATTTGGAGGGTTTACTCTCCTCTCTTATATTTGACAGGAAATTTATCAATTCTTATCATTAAAGCTACTTTTCATATTCAAATATATCTTCTACATGTTAATTCCATTCATATTCATATTCTAAACCCTTTCTCCTCAAATCCAATAAACTGAAGTTATGGGTTTAATCCGAGCAATTTATCATGGGTGACCAAATTTACGACTAACCCCAATTTATCCCATAAAAGACTTACACATAGCAACAAAATTGGAATAATATGAAAGTGAAATCAACATATTAAGATTCTCATCTTGCTTGTGAAACTCATAAGTAATCAAACATCCTTATAAATTATTTTCCTTAAATGAATGAATTGTTTTACCAAATTTTAAAATGTTTTGACATATTTTTTTACATTTTAACAAAATAAGCAGTATTAAAGATTATAATCAACTTAGATATTTTCAAATTATTATGGCGGGCCCAAAATAAAAGGATCTCTACTATGATTTCAATGGAGTCATCCTCATTGATTTAAACCAAAACCCAGAAATTTACTAGAGATGAAGTAGTACATTAACAATTATTAACCGCTTTTTTAGATGCCTTAAGATGAATGATTTGTCTGCTTATGGATCAATTGTAAAACATGAATAGACTTAAGGTGTCCAATCACTCATTTTCTGGTCCTGTCATTAACCTTCCCCTTTTGCCTGACACATCAAGCCTTTATAATATATATAAATAAATAAATATATAATCTATTTATGCCATGTGTCTCATTAAAGTTCCACGTCAGACTGTCTTCTCAAACGCAATTGCCTGGGACCACATTCGACGATCCAAACCATCCATGTAAACTGATCCTTATTGTCGGTGTCCGAAGCTTAGGTAGAGACTTAAACGGTGGGAAATTCGCTGCTGTAGATTTTATTAGTTTAGTAGGAATGGGATTGACTGGAAAGATAATTCATATCAGTAATATGGGAAATGATGTCAGTATTAAAATAAATAAAGTTAAAATATATAAAATATAATTATTAAATATAGATAATAATAAAAAGTAAAGTTATTATGAAAAATATATGATGGAAAAAAAATTCATACATGGAAATCAAAATCTGTACTAACGATCAGGCCCTTAGTGTTATTAATTTAATTAAAAATTTTAAATTATTTTAATTATATAAATTATATGTGAAATATGAAAATCATTTGAATTTTTCGCACACACACATTATAAAATTATTATCTATATTATAAGATTCTGTAAAATAAATCATCCATGTGGGAAGGATAAGTTGCATATATCTATAAAATAAATCATCCATGTGGGAAGGATAAGAATCCCACGCTTACACTTACGAATTTCTATACATTCCTTTCATCACAGAAATCACAATCATTTCCTTAGCAACAACCCAGTTACACCCTAATCCTAATTACAGTCTAATCCCAACATCTGCATATGCCTGCAAAGATCAAAGCCCCGAGTCGAACATCACACCAGTCGAAGGCAGCCATGAATTCCCAGCAATGAAATTCCCCACCGTAAACTTCGCAGCCTCTTCCGCCCCAATCACGTGGTATCCCGGCCATACCACTCTCTTCGAAGTCCCTGCTCCGGGCCCGCTGTTAAGATACTCAGCAAAATACAAACTCTTCAGTGCAAAGCCGCCGGACCACTCGACCCAACCTCTCCCTACAATTGCGTCGTCGATCGCCGACTCCATGACCACCACCCTCGAGTACTGCTTCCATGGCCTCCCCAAGTAGGAAGGAACGGAATGCCGGTAGGGGGCGAAGTCGGCGGCGGCCATTATCCTGCAGTTTTGGACAGAGAAGCCGGTGTTCTGGCCGGGGTCGGATCTTCCATTGGCCATCATGACGTTGTAGGCGGAGCGTTGGGGTCGACGGAGAATGAGATTGCAGCTTTGGAAGACGGCGGCTGCGTTTCCAAAGATGAAATCGATGGTGCCAGCAATGTCGCATTCTCTGTAGAATTGGCGGAGGGCGAGAGCGTAGAGGGTGTCTTGGTAGCCTCGGATGCTGCAGCGGTAGAAGACGGAGCGGTCGGATTCGACTAGGATGGCGAGGGCTTGTGCACCACCCGGCCCTGCTGTGTTCTCGAATCCGATGTCTTTGGCGATGAACCCATCGCCGGAGATGGCTGAGATTTTCAAAGACGGGGAGTTTTATCAGAACAGGAAGAGTACAATCCAATGGCCTACCGCCATAAGTTCAGATAAGCCAGTAATAAATAATGTAATTAGATTTCATTTTTGTGCAAAATTAAATCTTTAAATCGTAATTAAATTAGCGGGCAATTATATATCTAATATTTCGCTAAAATTCAGATTATCAATTTTGATACCATTTTGTTTCAAATACCTCTTTGAAAACCTCAACTATTTTTAAGTCAACTTCTTGTTCAAAATTACAAAATTAGCATTACATGTATATATAAATGAAGAATTGGTGTTTCAGAATCTTATAAAGGTTATACAAATTTAATATATGCATTAAATGATAATATCGATGTTAAGGTTAAATAAATGAAATTAAAATAATAAGCATGAATTATGTTAGAAAAACGAAGAAAATGATTTTAAGCTATTGATAAAATAGCAGAACTATTAAGTCTCACGTTTGTTGTATATATTAGCTGAATTAAAATAAAATTATAATTTTATATTTACAAGTAATATAAATGAATAAAAAATTCTTAATATTTATTTGGCTTTAGAAGTAGTATTTTTACTAGAATAGTAACAAACTTAAATAGTGGATTAAATTTTATTTATAAGCTTTATAAGATAAACAAATATTAAATTTTTATTTATGAATAAAGAGCATTTTAATGATTTGAAAATATTTTAATTCAATATTTAAAAATTTAATTTCAAGCATAGTTGGGGTTTTCAATAAATAATTATTTACTATAAAAAACCAAGCATTACAAGTATCTAAGGCTCCACTTGAAAAATGAGAAAAGAAGTGTAATAAGAAAAAAAGAGGAAAAGAGAGCAAAAGGAAATATTAAAATAAGGGGCAATGATTAGATTATAAACGAAGTAAATAAAAATAAACTTAATATCCTTTCAATTGTTGTATGAAAAGATAAAAGGTCAGGAGTGACAGTATAGAAGTCATACAGACGGTTGTCGATCCATCCATGCTTGAGCCGCCATTAACGCTATCATCGTTGCTGATGATTGTCACGTACTTGCCATCACCGATCAACACGATGCCATCCTTCTTCACGTGGATCTTCTCCTTGTAAACACCAGCCTTCACGTGTATAACAAAACGCCCGCCAGTAGCTGCATTAATGGCTTCCGTTATGCTCTTGTAATTGCCCGTCCCATCTTTTGCCACCACTGCATTCGCAGCCACTCCACCCCCACTGCTCTGTAGCAATTTCCGATCTCTCCTATACACCCACGCCGGAAAAACGCTGCCGGGACTGACGTGGCTGTCGGTAATGTCTTCCTGGTGACTGGAAATCCGGTTGACTAGGGCAAGTGCATTGCTGGCCAGCTTGCTTAAGTGGTCCATTTGGCCGGAAATTTGGACGGCTTGGCCGGAGATGTCTTTGACCGAGTCTTTGCATGCTTCTTGAAAGGTCAACACGGCACTTAGCCATGTTTGGATGTCTGCTTTGTTGTGGGGACGGAAGCCTTTGAGAGCTGAAAGAGATTGGTTGAGCCTCTTGAGTGACATGTCCATCAGTTCATGACAACGGCCTGAGAACAAAAAATGAAAAGGTGGGGTTGTATGTCTATGAAATTGATAGGTAGGCGAATTTTCATTTTCTTATTATCTAAGTGGATGTGTCATAAAATATGTACTTGACTAGATGGACGGCTTTGATTTATGAGTCAAATTTCCAAATTTTTCATGAGAGAGAGCGATGAAAAGACAAGCATTTCTATTTTGGAGTCGACTCATATATAGAGTGCTCTCTCTACCTATTCGGCTCATGTACCTCTGTGGATGAAATGTGTGCATTTATGCACAAGTATTGAAACTTGAAAGTGGGCATAAACCCACATGCATCTCTCATGCAAGCAAATATTAGGAAAGAGAAATGGAGCCGAATGCTTGTAGCCAGAAGAATTACTTATCCTAGCTGGTCTATACATCACTGTATAAAGTGATTCATAGTTTTCAACTTTTTATAATATAATAAACTTGTGTTGCAAGTGTGCATCTTGTAGATAAAAAATCTAAGATACACGAAGCTCAAGACTATACAATGTAGAAAATGATTTTTACCCTAATAACATAAAAAGGAAGGAAAAGCAATTGATTCCTACCAATGCTGGAAAAATGTGGATGTTGGCTCTGAAGGCCCATTTGCTGGAAGCTTGAACCAGGCAAACTTGGAGTGGGCAGCTTGGTCTCCTCTCTAACCCTCTCCACTAGTGCAGACAACATGTCATCATGTTGCGGCCCTGACAAAGTGGCCATGCACAGATCAGGGTACCTGGTATAACGACACTCCTCTTGCACATGCTTTTGAAATTCCTGTTTATGGGTGTTTGAGCTACAGGAAATTCCTAGCACCATCGCAAATAACAAGCAAAGGATAAGCCATGTGGCCTCCCCATTTGGGGAATTGGAGCTTAGAAACATCCCCATTACTACAAAAGAGAAGGCGAGAACAGAAAAACTACTTGAGTGGAAACCCACAATTGCATGAATGGCTGGAATCAGGATGGAATAATTTATAAGGAGAGAACGTTTGGCCGTATTGGATAAAGGGGTGTTAGGTTGAGGGTCTATTCTCATTCTCTGTGGCCATGACAAACGGCTTGCGTGCAAATGAGTGCGTTACAGTTGTCTATGGAATTTTAATGGTTGTGCTCATTTAACACTCTCTGTGCCTTCAATCATCTCCATTTCTAAAGTAGTGTTGACTCTTACCATCCACAAGTGTGATTCATGCACGGCACACTCAACTTGATAGAACATTGTGGGCACAACAACATGTTTCTTAATCACACTAACTATAAAATCCTATCTAATCTATGCAATTTGTAGCTGACAATCCAATGACTAGAAGGAAAATGGTATTAATAATAATAATAATTAAAAAATATTAATCAGGAAAAGCCTTGGTAAGAATCTATCAAAAATGTTGGTGGCGTCTTCTTGAGCTTTTTTGTTTATTTATTTATTTTTATGTTCTTGTTATGCTTTGGCAGTTGGGTAAGTATATATGTTATCTATGAGACAATTTCAGGTAAATAACAAAGAATGTGCAGTAAGTAACTCCCATGGAAACATAACTGCATAATGTTATATCCCTAATAAATAAAATCCCATCTTGTCGTACGAAATTACGAAAACATGACCATTAAACATGTAAATTATAGCTTAAGGTCCAACCGTATGGCCTTAGTATATTTCCTATGCTATAATTAATTGTCCACTTGATTTGTTTTTCCTTTTCTTTTTGTAACCAACTAAATGTTCCCTTCCAATAGAAGTCAGCAACAAGCCTACTTAGGGTTTACCGGTCTATCTAATACCTAATCGTGTGTAATAACATTAAAAGCAGATGGAGAGATATCAACTCACTGATTGTTAGTCGCAACGAAAGTTTCCCGGGCTGCATTTAAGTAGACCAACTGTTGATCGATATGGCCTACTTTTTTCGTGGACATGCATTTTGCATGGCCATGTGCAGATGCATGGGAAGAAAGAAACATGCATTTATGAATTCGTTCAAGA
>JAYJMB010009255.1:0-50610 GCA_036873735.1 Pouteria campechiana
ATTGGTAGTTATGTATATGACTTAGATGGGATTGTAAATATCCCATTTCCTATTGCATGCAATGTGAATATGTATGATAACTAGGATTAATAAAAATCCCTAAATGCTATGATCTGTATATGTCTTTGATTGTTATATAATACAAAGTTATGATATTTTATGTTAATGTACAACTTCTTCTAACTATACTTATTTCAGATAAGTAATTGTGTGTGTAGCGGTGTGTGAAATGTGATAATAAAACAACTATATGCAAAGTAAAATAATCAAGCAAACAAAACACACAACAATATTTATAGTAGTTTGGGAATCCCATCCCTACATCCACTCTTCCAAGAGCACACACTAATTGTGCTTTGGATTCCACTATATCCCATATAATGGAAATTTACAAGTGCTCTCAGTAGTCTTTTAGATTCAAGCTCTAGAGGACTTAAATAGTGTTCCCAACACTCTTCCGATTTCACAAGCTCACCAGGAAACTCACTGGTTTCTAAGATCACTAGCAAACTTGTTTGTTTTTCAAAGCTCACCAACAACTCATACAATGTGGTTTTCTTGAGCTCACCTTTAACTCACATAGCTAATTCATAATACTCATTTGGCACATTACATTGCCTTTTTTGCTAGGCTGATTTGTACATAGTTTGAGCACATATAGAATGATATCTCATTGAAACTCATTAGATATCAGTACTCCAAATGTATTATTAAGATAGAACTTTTGGGCTCATTATCTATTAGCTTAGTGAAGATTGATTATTTAGGATGAAGCATAGTCTGATTGAGAGATGCTACTTGTTTAAGCTCTGTTCTTATTTTTCTCTCAGCTTCCTCAACCTTCTTCGTTGACACAGCACTACCTTTATATTGCTTCAGAAATTTATGCCCGTTGGAGGTATTGGCTTTCTTTGAATGTTGAAGACCATTCTGAATTTTCTCCCATTGAAAAGTTATCTTCTTGATAAACTTATTATAGCTGGAAAGCCTGCAGTGCCCTCCTTGAAGAAGTTACCTTTTTGGTTTTAGCAAACACCGTATAAAGACTTTTCTGCTTGACTAACATTTTCATTATTTTGGAAAGACACCCCTTAAATCTGAAGGGACACAACCTCTGAAAGTTTCAACCTTTAGTTGAGTGTAGAATAATTTCCTTTGAATTCTTTCCATCTTCAACTAAGCTCAATTTGTTCAATTTGTTTAATAGAATCTTCTTTTTTAGAGAGTTTGACAGGAAAGTGTAGTCAGTGATGTCTAGTATACATGGCTTCTACTCTTCATGATATGCAATATTTTATTTGAGGCCTTTGTCTCATCATATGTTGGATTGTCCCTTATAAGTAACAGACAAAGTGGCTCTGAGTATATCCGCACTTTGTTTATATAAATTTATCTCAAATCATTGCAGCATTTTACTCCGTCTTCTAGTATGTCTGTTGTAAGTAACAGATGAATTGTAGAAGCATAGATGAAGTTCTTATTTTTACTACTTATTAGACAAAATTTTCTTTCACCAGATGAAGTAGCTTTGTATGTTGGTTTATCTATTGTAAGTAACAGACTCTTGTTAGCATGGATAAGGCTTCTTCACAATAAACAAAATTTCTTTCACCAAACGAAGTTTTCTTTCACAAGATAATGTTGGTTTATCTTTTACTTTATCTGTTGTAAGTAGTAGATGACTCTTCTTGATGTGGACTACGCTCCTCCTTGATAGACAAAATGACTGTCTGTTTTTTGTTTGTTGAAATCTAGGGATGAAGTTGCAGACTATAGACAAAGTCTTTCACGTAGTTCATTTGTTGGTTTATTTATTTTAAGTGATAAACAAATCTATTGGGTGCAGATGAATCCTTTTTTTCTTTTGTTAGATAGGTTGTCTGTTAGAAGTAACTGACAAATCATTGAGGCATTGATGACTCATTTTTTCAGTAGTCATCTGATAGTTTTTCTATTGCAAGTACAAATGACTATTGTAGATGAAGACAACAAACAAGGTTGTTCTTCTATTGCTATTGTGCCGCTTCTACTTCATCTTCTATGTCTTCTATAGAAGATTGCAGGCAGGTTCCTTATTCCTCTTAAATTTCAGATAGACTTTATGTGAGAGACAAATACTAGAATAATTTAACTTCATTTTAGCTCTTCATCTATTTGATTTCAGCTCTATTTCATCTTTGTTTCTGCAAATTGAATTCATTTTTGTGTTGTAGACAAGTGTTGATTATAAGGAGTTTGTCTAACTAGTCCTTGGAATGATTTGTCTGAATCTTTCTTAGATAGATGCTTTCATATACTGACTTTATCTGTAGAAGATTTATTTGATCACTCATTGAGGCTTGAATGTCATGGCTTCTGTTACTCTTTGTATCTTCTTTTCAATATTTTAGTATCATTCTTTCTAAGCATTCTTATTTTCTTTCCGTTGGTGGATCTTGCTTGCTGATGTATTCTTTGTGTATGTTGTCCACTATATTTAAATTGATTCCCTAGATATTTATATCTATTTCTGTAATGCTTTGGAACACAATTGTCAATACCACAAATGTTCACTCATATGTTGTTGCTCATCATCAAAACTGGTTGTTTATCATATGCATAGTTTAGTTCAACATTCTCCTCCTTTTTGATGATGACAAAACATTTGAGTGAAGTACCTTTCATTAGAGTAAAAATATTCATAAGTGTATATGCATATGAAATTTATGCATCAATAAATGTATTATGGCTCCCCCTAACCTAGTGCATAGTTTGCTTATTTAACTTCTCCTGGCTTAATGTGCTATTTTCAAGTTTTAGCTCATGTGGCTTTGCTCCCCTTGAGTAGGTACAATAATTGATTTTTACATTGTATCACTCAGTGCACTATATTTCTCCCCCCTTTTTGTCATAATGAAAAAGATAAATCCTAAAATGGAAAGGAATATTCTACATTGTAAGTGATGATAAGCAAAAAGAATATGTCCAGAAATAATTTCAATGATGTGCAAGATGAATGTATAATATATAGATAAAATCAAAATACAATGCATTTTGCTGTCTAAGCATTATCCTTAGGTTGTAAAGTACTTTCTTTGTAGTTGACAACCTTGAGTCAATGTTAAAATTCAAGATCTGCCAAATGCGGATAAGGAAGAGGTTTTCCTTGAGCATTGGCTTTAGCATTGGCTTCCATCCTTCTTTTGTATAAAATGTGACTTATGGGAATAGGGTCAATATATCTATAACTTTCTGAGAGATCTTAAAATTTTAAAGGTTTATAAATGGATTTCTTGGTTTTAATGATTGGAAATTTGAATCTTGAATAAGGACGAGGATTAGGTAAAGCAAGAAGAGGAGGTGTTGACTTGGAAGAAGAGGTACTAGAGGAAGAACTTGTTAGTATGGATGGTGAAATCCCAAATTTTGTGGAAACAGTTCCTTCGAGTTCAATTACTCTTATCCTCTTAAAATTGTCTAGATTATCAAATTCAGGAAAGGGTGAAGGTAGGTTAGCAAAATTTTTATTAATGTACATGAACCTGTGTTGTTGATATATATCATATGGGATATAGAACAAATCAAGGTTAGATGCTTCAAGAACAGCGCGAGGTGATACCCTTGAAGTTGACTTGACAAATAAGGAATTGTTTATTTGAGGAGTTGGGGTGGATGATGATGATGGTCCCTGGAAATTTAGTATGAAGTTATCAACAAATTCAACTATGTTTGGAAGATTTGGTTTGAAATTTTTAGGAAGAGGATTTTTAATGATGTCAATGTTGAATTCTATGAATCCAGGGTCATCAAAGTGTGAGAATGGAAGATTCAAATAACTAAAACTTGCCTTTTGAGATTTTAATTCAGTATGTGCATGATCATTTATTCTTTGTTCGTGAATAATTTCCACCTCAATTAATCTTATCTTTTTGCTAAGTTTTATTCATGGTGGAATAGATGCATCAGGGGATACAAGTTTTCTAAGATCTTTTGTAGAAGAAAGATAGGACTTTCCTATTTGAAAGAATTGTAGAGGTGTTTTTGCTTTTTCAGCAGGAGTGAATTTCCTAGTTCTACTAATGGAGGGATGAGGATAAATGTCACTATGAGAGACTCTTGATGAAGAATGAATGTTTTTCTTTAAGTTGGTTTTATGGTGTTAAGAATTTGAGCAAGAGGTATTTTTGAATCAGAGAGTGCTTGAATTGATTTAGATGTACATGAAAGTGAAGAAGATGTAGAAATTGGAGAATTGTGAGTTATGTGAGCATGAGGTGAGTGATGGGAGTTGGAAAATGAAGGGGAAATTAAGGAATAGATAGACCTAATTCATGAGATAGGTCTAGCTTTATGGACTAGAGAGAGTTGTGGAGAGGATTGAGATGATTATGTTTGACCTTTGATGAATTCAGTTGAGGAGATTAGAGTGTCTTGTTTTTGATCCATTGAATCCATGAGAGCGGAAAAGAATGTTTCAATATTGATGAGTGTTCTCTCTAGGTCTTGTGGAGTGGGATGAGTTGGTGAAGATGATTGGGTTTGTCTGATTGTTTTCCGACTATGAGGTGGAGATGGTGTAGCTGCTACCTCTGCTTCTGTTGTTGCTAAAGTTGAATATATATGGTTCTCTTATTGGTCCACTGATCATTCTTCTTCATCTCTTACCCCTTTGGCTATAGGATCTTCATTTTCCATTATTATACTTTCTTCAGCAGATAAATAATCTTGTATCAGCTCTATCATTTCTGTTACAAAATTTTCTGTAATAGTTATTCCATCAGTTTGTATATATGAGTTGAAACCTTCTATTGTTGAGTGGACTTCCTCCCTTTCTTCCCTAATTGATTCAGCTCTTCATTCTTCTTCTTCTTCTCCTTCTTTTTTCTCCAACCCCTTTTGGTTGTCCTACCCTCTTTGCTTTCTTCGTGACTATACCATCTGATGAAATGGATATTCCCATTCTTTTCAGTGTCACCTTATGAATCATGTCTAAGTACTATAATTCATCTTGTACTTCATGTGATATATCCACCTCTACCTTTCTTAATAGTTTATTCATTTCCATTCCATAGGGTGGAGGAAGTCATGCTGATGATTTTACTTAATGCGGCTGTTCAAACATGGGTTTGGCTAGATCTAGCTTTTTCTTATATTTCAATGTCCATAGAATCCTTGCATCCCTTTCAAAAATGTTATGCGTACTTCTAACCTTGGGATAGATGCTGTTGCTTAGGATATTATGTGAAACTCTTAGATTTGCATCTAGATTCTTTGGGTTTAGACTTCTCATATCATCCCCAATGGCTGTCCTTGTTAGCTGTGAAAATAACTCTCTTCTAGGTGTTGGCCATTCAAGTGTCCACATTTCAATCATAAGGAGATTTAAGCATTCTCTGAAGATTTCATGTGAAATATATATTTCCTTATTCCCAATCCAGGACTTTTTCATCTTAGGATCATAGTTGCAAAGAAGTATTTTCACCATTCTTGAATAACATTTATCTTTGCAACTCATGAAATCGTTCCAACCCTTGAAACTTATCCAATTGCATACTTCCATCTTCATTTCTTTGAAGAATTTAAAATCAATAAACTTTCCTTCTAATACTTTTCTTTTGTTATACTTGCTCATAAATTCATTATAACTTTGTTCATCATTTTGAAAAGTTACCTCAAGAAGCCAGTTTATTTGAATCCTTAGTTTGCGAGGTGGCTGCATCTCTTCTAATTCTTCTCTATCTCATCTTCTGTTGGATGTAGATACTGGAATCATCTCTATATTCCTTGAATCCATCGTCTCCATCAGTTGAGGCTTTAGAGTTTTAATGTGGAAGAGCTTGGGGGTTTTTCGCACCGAGATGAGGAAAGGAAAATGGTACCAAGAAGATAAGGAGTGGAGAAGGAAACAATGGAGATTGGAATAATCTTTTTCTAAGGGAGAACTTTGTTGCTTACAATGAATGAGAGAGTTGTGTTTGAGATGAGGATAAATAAGGGATTTCTACGGCCAAACCTCAAGATCTTTAGATGAATTAAGTGGCTTTAGACAATCCTATAGACAAAGTGGTGACTTCTTTTGCTGATAGATATGAGATAATGAGATTTTTTAATTTATTTTTTATCTAAGATAAGCATGTTTGTCTAAGAAGATAATATTGGTTTACCCAAGATTAGAAGATAATTTATAAAGACTTGAGCAATTAATCTCTTTTGATTATGCATAAGTGAGGCAATGAAGAATATACAGTTTGGAGCATATATAGACAGTTTAAAAAAATATACTTTCCATTTTCATAGATAATTCAATGTGCATGGCATTCAAAATAGTATGCTATTAATTATGAAACATTCAAAGCTTTAAATAAAGTATACATTTCTTGAAAATTTGATACTTTAGATTAGAAAGTTACCTCATTGTCTTCAATTGCTAAGATATTGAAAGATGCTTACTTGATTGTCTTTAGCTCCTTTGGTTTTCTTATAGATAATCCTTCTTACTTCTCTTGTTTTTAGAGCTCTCTCATAGAGTTAATTACCTGGGTCTTCTAGACCTTGTTAGCTTTGTCAAATATCGTTTCTCATGTATCTTTAATAAGGCTACATATGAATATTCTTTCAAGCTTAGTGGAAGACAGGAATTTCAAATTTTTAGAATCTATAACAGATATCATTAATGTATAAAAGTTAGTAAATAACTTATCTTTGAGCAGGAATGTTGTGAAGCAATTTGGCCATGGGAATCTCTTCACAAGTTAACTTCTGGTAGTTAAAATTAATTTGCGAAGCTTGCTCTGATACCACTAGTTGGTCCCATGTAATAGATAGCATAAAAGGAGAGGGGTGAATTGAGTATATAAAAATTATGGCCAAATAAAAATTAATGAGCTAAGCAGAAATTATCATGTATCATGTATGCAATTTCCATATTTGTTCATTTGGTCATAATGGCTGCTTCACTTTCAAGTTCAACTTCTCTTAACTATACTTATTTTAGATAAGTAATTGTGTGTGCAGTGATGTGTGAAATGTGATAATAAAATAATTATTTGCAAAGTAAAACAATTAAGCAAATAAAATACACAATATTTTTTATAGTGATTTAGGAACACTGTCCCTACGTCCACTCTTCCAAGAGCACGCACTCCTTAGGTTCCACTATATCTCATATAATGGAAATATACAAGTGCTCCCAACACTCTTCTAGATTCTTGCACTAGGGGGGGTAAACTGAGTTCCCAACACTCTTCTAGTTTCACAAGCTCACCAAGAAACTCACTGGTTTCTAAGATCACCAGCAAACTTGTTGGTTTTCTGGAGCTCACCAATAATTCATATAATGTGATTTTCTTGAACTCACCACTAACTCACATAACTGATTAATAGCACTCATTTTGCTCATTACATTGCCTCTTTTTTATTAGGCTAATTTGTAAATAATTTGAGCACATATAAAATGATATCTCGTTGAAGCTCACTAGATATCAATACTCCAGGTGTATTATTAAGATAGAACTTTTGTGCTCATTGTCTATTAGCTCAGTGGAGATTAATTATTTAGGAGGAGCATAGTTTGATTGAGAGATACAACTCATTTAAGCTCTGTTCTTATTTTTCTCTCAACTTCCTCAACCTTCTTCATTGACATAGCATTACCTTTATATTGCTTCAGAAATTTCTACCTATTGGAGGTAGATGGATTTCTTTGAATGTTGAAGACCATTCTAAATTTTCTCCCATTGAGAAGTTGTCTTCTTGATAAACTCATTATAGCTGGAAAACCTGTAATGCCATCCTTGAAGAAGATGCCTTTCCAGTTTTAGCAAACACCGAATAAAGACTTTTCTGCTTGACTGACTCTTTCATTGTTTTAGAAAGATGCCCATTAAATCTGAAGGTATGTAGCCTTTGATAGTTACAGCCTTTATTAGAGTGTAGACTACTTTCCTTCTAATTTGTTTCCATATTCAGCTAAGCTCAATTTTTTCAGTTTATTGAATAGAATCTTCTTTGTTTTAGAGTTTGACCAGAGAGTATAGTGAGTGATGTCTGGTACACATGGCTTCTACTCTTCATGATATGCCATATTTTATCTGAGGACTTTGTCTAATCAAGTCTTGGATTGTCTCTTGCAAGTAATAGATAAAGAGGCTCTAAGTAGATCCACACTTTGTCTATATAAATTTATCTGACGACTCTTATTGGTTTGGACAAGGCTTCTTCATAGTAGATGAAGTGTCATTCACTGACAAAGTTTTCTTTAACCAGATGAAGTAGATTTGTCTTTTAGTTTATCTGTCGTAAGTAGCAGACAACTCTTCTTAGAGCCGACAAGGATCCTTCTTGATAGATGAAATGACTTTATCTATTGTTTGTCTATTGGAATATTCAGATGAAGTTGCAGGCCATGGATGAAGTCTTTCACATAGTTCATTTATTAGTTTTTCTATATTAAGTCATAGATGAAGCTACTAGGCACAAACAAATCCTCTTTTTAGTCTTTCATTAGATGGGTTGTCTGTTAGAAGTAACTGACAAATCATTGAGGCATAGATGACTCATTTCTTCAGTGCTCGTCTGATGGTTTTTCTATTGTAAGTGCAAATGACTATTGTAGATGAAGATGGCAGACAAGTTTATTCTTCTATAGTTGTTGTGCTGCTTCTACTTCATCTTCTATGTCTTTTGTAGAAGATTGCAAATAAGTTCCTTGTTCCTCTTCAATTTCAGATAGACTTGAATAATTTGACTTCATTTTAGCTCTTCAACTTTCTAATTTCAGATCCATTTCATCTCTTC
Source organism: Pouteria campechiana (assembly GCA_036873735.1). Taxonomy (NCBI): domain Eukaryota; kingdom Viridiplantae; phylum Streptophyta; class Magnoliopsida; order Ericales; family Sapotaceae; genus Pouteria; species Pouteria campechiana. The sequence goes on from JAYJMB010009255.1 coordinate 8,776, forward strand.
TTTGGCAAACTTAATTCATTTTTGTGTTGTGGACAAGTGTTGATTATATACAGTTTATCTGATTGGTCCATGTAATGATTTGTTTGAATCTTTCTTAGATAGATGCTCTTAGATACTGACTTTATCTGATCACTCATTGAGGCTTGAACGTCATCGCTATAGATACTCTTTATATCTTCTTTTCAATGTTTCAATGTCATTCTTTCTGAGCATTTTTGCCTTCTTTCCATTGTTAGACCCTGCTTGTTGATGTATTCTTTATGTACACTATCCACTATATTTAAATTATTTCCCTATATATATATATATATTTATAATGCTTTGGAATATAATTGCCAGTATACAAATGTCCACTCATATGTTGTTGCTTATCATCAAAATTTGGTTGTTTGCCTTATGCACTATTTGGTTCAACACATACTTGCTATCTACATCCCTTCCTTCTAGCTTTGTTTCAGTACCGCGGCATAGTCTTCCTATGTTGCAGCACAAATTTACTGTCCATTATTCCTTTGTAATTTTTTCACTTCATTGCATTCCTTTTACTTTCTCCATCCTTTTTGAATTTGTGTGCCTACAAACAAACACAAACATAAACACATCAAATCAATTATGAACAACTAAGAACAAAACAAAATTTAGCTTGAAAAGGAGTGATATAAGTGAATAATATTCACTTATCAATGAGAAAACAATTGAGGGCTAACTTTCACATGCAAGGGAACTTAAAAAAATATGCTAATGAATCTAAGAGGCTCCCCCTGAGATCATGCATTGATTCTAGATAAGTTTTAGAAATTTTATTTGTTAACAAGCTTATCTAGATGAATCTCCTACTTCTCCTATTTCTCCTACTTTTTGTCATAATAAAAAAGAGCATAAAGGTGAGAAAACACATATAGAAAATGAAATGGATACAAAAAGAAACTACAGTGTATTGATCAAATAACAAAGGAGATACAAAGGTCTATTGAAAAAGATACATATATTTCTAATACAATGAAATAGAAAAGGAATTATAGACATCAAAGTGAAAACAATTAGCAATAGTAAAAGATAAAAGAAATGAGAAGTAGGTGGTTAGGGTTTCTTAAGTTTGGTCCTTGTAGAGTAGGTGAGTGGGAAAAAGGTTGGGCTATCGGTTGGTTGGGTAGGCTGGTCTGAAGGTTGGGAAGCAAGTGTAGAGGAAACAGAAGGTTTAGGTTTGGTTCTTTGAGTTATAGGTTTCCTAGAAATGACTGTTTTGGTGGGAGGTTTGAGAGGTGGGCTAGGTATGATAGTGGGGTCAAAATAGGAATGGGTGTGGGTAGGTCTTCAGGATGGTGGCCATGGTAGACTGTAATGACTAGGATGAGCTTGAGTTTAGCTATGTAGCTTGGGTTGTCAAGCTCTGCGAATGGAATTGTGTGCCTTCTTGAAACGCTTGGATATTTGCATTATACCTGGCATAGTATAGGTCATGGGGTAGGATGATGGTGTTTGGGTCAGAAGTAGCAAATTGGGATGGAGATTATGGCTGAGTGTGGAGCTAGGATTTGGATGTGGGGATTGCTTTTGGTTTAGGGGCTAGTTTTGGTTTGGTTGTTGGCTTTGGTTTAGGAGTTTGCTTGGGTTTAGGTGCTGGTTTGGGTTTGGTGTCTGGTTTGGGTTGAGAAGGTTTCGATGTGGTAGCTTTGGGGCTGGACTATTCTATGTATAGTGGGAGATAATCATCTAGGTTAGGTAAGGGTTTGTAGTTTTTGGGTGTATGAGGAGGGTCTTTTAGAAGGATGATGTTATCTATGAAGGTTTGGTCTTCATAGTTAGGGAATGGCAGGTCCTATGGTTTGGGAATTTGGTTTTGGGATTGCAGTAGGAAAGCTATGGTTGCATTTATGTCCTTTCAAGCTTGGAACTTTTGAAAGGTCATTCTAATCTTTTTGGTAGCTTTGACTAGGGTTGGTGGTAGGGGTTTTGGAAGTTTTGGAGGCTAGATGGTTGGGGTTTGTGATGGAGTTTGTGTTGCTGGTTGGGAAGGTTTGGCTTGTGTAGCTGGTTTGGGGACTTGTTGGAAGATTTGGGTTGATGGTTCTAAGGAGTGTGCTAATGGCGGGGTAGTCTTGGGTGCTGGTTGAGGTAGTGTTGCTGGAAGGGTCAAGGTTGGTTTGGCTTAAGAGATAGTTTGGGGTTGATTGGAATGGAAAAATGCTACTAGGTCAAGCTATACTAAAGGTAATATCACTATCCTAGAGTTTTAGGTTTCATCCTCTAACTCTTGATAAGGGTAAGGACATCTTTGGTGCAATGGCCTATTTGGTGATATTTTTCTTTGGCTACCTTAATGGCATCAAAGTTAGCCTTTTTCTTAGCTATGTACTTCTAAAAGGAGATAAGGATTGGGTTTTTGGGAATGGTTTTCTGTTTAGGGATTAGATCAGGTTGTGTACTTTTGGATAGACTAAAATCTAATTCAATGTCTAAGAAATAAGATGTGGAGCTTTGGGTTGAGGATGAACTAACAAAAACTGTTTGGGATGTTTGGCAATGGATTGTGTTGGTGAGGTTGGCTTGGTTGGTTTGGTTGGGGATGTGGGTTTTGGTTGAGATGGTTGTGGTAGAGGTTGATAGAGAACAATGGCTAGGTTTTGAGAGCCCTTTGGGTTTGGTTATTTAGGTTGGGGTTCAGGGGATGGTCTAGTGATGGAGTTTTATAGGCTTCCTAGAAAGGGAAAGATTTGTTTGATGAGGAGAGAATTGAGTGGACAGGTTTGGCTGGTTGAGAGGTGGCCTAGGCTTAAGTAGTTTCAAATAAGGAAATCAGTGTATCTAGTTTGATGTTCACTGATTCCTCTATTTTATCTACCCTATTGGTGAGGTGAGAAATTTGGGTTTCAAGGCTGGTCATTTGGGTATAAAGTGGCTTAAGATGGGTTGTCAGGTTGGTTTCTATTATGGTTTGAATTTGATGGAGGCTTGGGATGATAAATGGTATGGATTGGTTGGGTTAGTTGGGTCTTGATGGAGAGGTTTGATGGGATTGGGTAGGCTAGTTTGGCCTGGTTTGGGAAGGTTCTATTGCTGTCTCACTCTCTTCCCTCTCTGCTTCTTCTCTTCTTCTTTCTTCCTCTTCTTGTTCTCTTATAATGTATTCTTTTTCTTCTCAGATAGCTATTTCTTCTACTCTTCCAACTTTTTCTTCTCTTCTTTCTTCAATTCTTTTTACTTGTTCCACCTCCATTGGCTTCTCAGATATCCATCATTCTGTTGTCTTTTTGAAGCTCATTCTCTTGATGGTGATCTTATTGATAATATCAATGGCCTTTATAAATTCTTCTAGTTCTTCAGTAAGGTCCACCTCAACATTTTTTAAAAATCTTGTAAAGACCATTACGTATGGTGGTGGGAATTTGGAATTGCTCTTGACCATGTACAAATGGTTACTAATTATCTCTGCAAGGTCTATCTTCTTCATGTTCTTCAAAGCCTAGAGAATTTTAGCTCTTAGATTTTTGATCTAAGATCAAAATTTTTGGATGAGTGGTTATAAATACTAGGTTGTGGGCTATCTTCAAGTCTAAATCTAGATGACTAGCAGGAAGATGGTTTTCTTTTTCTTCAGTTTGTGCTCCTACCAGATTTGAGCATAATGTTGTCTTGGATTTGGGCCATTCAATTACACCCTTCTCAACTTTAGGTAGTTTAAATGTTTATCTAATGTTATCCAGGGATAGGTCTTCTTCTTTTTTCCCTATCCTAGATTTCTTGGTGCTAGTGTTATAGTTGCTGACTATCACTTTCGCTAATCTAGGGTAACACATATCAATGAAACTCATAAACTCCTCCCATCCTTGAAATTGCAACCAATTTTTCACCTCTAAATTCAGTCCATTTACACTAAATGAATCAAAGTCATAGATTCCTCCTCTAACTACCCTTTTATTCTCAAAATAAATTTGAAATTCTAATACAGATTCTCTGTTATCGAAGATTACCTTGAGGATATAATCATCAAATCTCTGCATTTTACTTAGGGTTTCTACCTCTACAACTTCCCTTCATCTCTTGCCTCTTTTGAACCCCATAGATGTTGACCCTACTGACTTGGTTGCTTTATTTGTTCTTATTGTTGCAACAGTAGAGGATTTAGGACAAGGGTTTAAGATTGGAAATTTTAGGTTTCAAAAAGGAAGGGTTTTTAGAGGGTTTCCTAAACTACAGGGTTCTTGCTAAAAATAGAAATGAAGTTTAATTGATTCAAAAAGAGTTTTAAAGCTTTGAAAAACAATGGTAGATGAATTATTTAATTGTGTATAAAGTTTTAGAGTTCTAAAATCATAGTTTCAGAGTTCTTATGGTGTGTTCTGACATTTTACAAGAAACCCAGTGCTCGAGCTTCTGAGTTCTGCAAATAGAAATTTAGAGTTCTAAACCTGTTTTAGCCCACGTTGAACAGATTTATAGTTTTGAAATATTAACTTTAGATTTTTGAAATAAAACCTCTGAACACATTTTGCTCATATGAAGCCATCTTTTAGAGCCTCTGAAGTGTAGTTTTAAAGTTTTGAAAAATGCCTAAACATTTCAGAGTTCTAATTTCGCACTCTAAACTTAGGAAATTATGTTAGGAACACTTTCAGAGTTCTTAAAGAACCTCTATGCAACCTCTAAAAACTCAATTGTGTTGTGTAACTCAAACAGTCATGCTTCCAAAAAGAAATTATCACAAAGATAATTGAAATCATAGTTGAAAGCCTTTAAAATATATCGCATTAGCATACAATCACTCATCATATGATATGCGGTTCTTGTGCATGGATCTAAAATACCTAACTCCCTTCTAATTCTATAAAATCTATCTTTTGGGAGTGGTTTGGTAAAAATATTTGCTAATTTATCTTCAGTTGGTACATATTCCAAGCAAATATTTTTACCAAACCAAATCATTTTAGTTGGGAGACTATGATCTTCAGTTGGTAAAAATATTTGCAAGATGAAGATCTTTTGTTTTATAGTATCAACATATTTCAGAAATTAGTCTCCCAATTGCCCTTTCATCCAGAGAATCTATGCAAAACAACTATCTATAGCTACATACTCAGTTTTAACAATTGATAATGTAACAGGTGTCTATTTCCTGGAAAACTATGATATAATTATGCTCTTAAGAAACTGACAAGTTCTTGAGGTACTCATTCTATTTACTTGAAACTAGCAAAATCAACACTTGAGTACTCAATTAATTCCAAATCGGAACCTTTTGGATAAATTGAGGTTTAGTGTATCTAAAAGGTACCTAAACATCCTTTTAATAGTTATAAGATGTGATTCCTTAGGATCTAACTAAAATCTAGCACATATGCTAACACTAAACATAATATCGGGTCTGCTAGCAATTAAATACAATATAGATCCTATCATATAGTTTTTGATAGATGGATTTACCTTTCACGTCTTTGTCCATCTTAATTGATTTGCTCTCCTAAAGGATTTCCAGCTTCCAACTGAAATTTCTTTAGGGGTTCTTTCATTTATTTTGCTTGGTGGACGAAAATTCCTTTCTTCATTTGCTTGATTTGAAAACCTAGAAAGAAGTTCAGCTCTCCCATCAAGCTCATATTGAATTCTCCCTGCATATCTTTGGAAAATTCTCAATTTTGGACCCTGGCCTGCTAGGATACATAGGGTGTATGGAAAAACTGGAATCCAAGACAAAAGGGGAAAATGAATGGGTTGTGCAAGCGCTTAAAATGAAATGCAGTGGAAGCATAAAAGCATAAAGATAATAAAAATACAAGGATTTATAGTAGTTTGGGCTCCCTTGGCACCTATTCTACTCTCCAAGGTTTCCCCAACCTTGGGTTCTACTATAACTTGTGGAATCACACCTCATTTGGTTTTACAAGTTGACCAAGAACTCTACAATCTAGTTTTACCAAGCTCACCTGCAACTTTACAATGTTGGTTTTTCTCTTAGCTCACCAACAACTCATACATCTAGTTTCCAAAGCTAACCAGCAACTCTCTTGATTTTAGAGCTATCCAAAAACTCAATACAATAAATATACATGTACAGAAATTGTATCTAACTAGACCTAATGTGTACACAAATTTAAGCTCAAGAAAGATATACAATAAACTAACATACAGTGCTTTTGATCTTCTCTGAAATGGTATTGATGAAGCTTTGAAGTTCTCTGAATGTTTTAGCACCTTGGAGCATCTACACTTTGGAGACTTTTATTTTTCATGATTAATTCATGTTTAATCTCCTCAAAAATCTCTTTCTTCTTCATAGGAACTTGTATTTATAAGTTCCAAAACTTGCACCTGCACCCTCTTTTGGACTGTTTGAGATTCTATTTTTAGCACTTAATGAAATCTGCCCTTTAAACATGCTTTAGAGCTCAAGTTAGGTCGGGTTTTGATCAGTCATTGTTTCTACATGTAACTTCAAAACCTCTAAAGCACCTCTGAAGGTTTGATGTTCCTAATCATCCTCAACAACTATATTTTCCAAAGCTTCTGAATCCCACTTTGGATCCTCTAAAGTTTGGCTTGTTTAAACTTCATCCCTGCAAAGCTCTGGCATCTCTAATGGCTATATTTCAACCTCTGAAGCTTCTCGTTCTCATATGAAGTGACTCTGAAACACCTCTGAATTTTTGAACATTATTTATGTCACTTCTAAAGCTTCCATATTCTCTTCTAAAGCACATCTAGAGATGCTCTGAAGCTTTCAGCTTCCTTCTTATCATACCTTGAAGCATCTACTTCACTTTGAACATGTTTTTTAGAACATCTAAAGATATTCTAAAGCTTTGAATACTTTTTCTTCTTATTGGAACTTCTTCCTTCTTCTGAAAACACTCTGAAGCTTCTTCCTACTTCTGAACAGTCTCTAAAGATTTTGTTTGTCCACTTTGAATTTAGAGTTCTTCCTCTAAAGCCTTTGGATGCCATTTTTGAGCCCCTGAAGCTTCCTCTGAAGCCATTGAGAATTCCCCTGATTATGCCCATGTCATATCTGAAGCTCCTCTGAAACCAGAAATCTCAGCAACACTTCATTAACTTAATTCAAGTCATAAACAAGTTTTGTTAATCATCAAAACTCGACCCTTAGACTCAACACTTGACGTAATCTTTCATTAGTAGCACCAAACACAATATCATTAACATAAATTTGAACAATCAAAATATCTTCTATGTCATGCTTAATGAAGAGAGTGGTGTCTATTTTACCCCTTGTAAAACATTTCTCTAATAGAAATTTTCAAACCAAGGGGGTTTTTCCACATAAGCCTCTTAATTAATGAAACCATTCAAGGATAAACTTTTGACATCCATCTAGTAAAGCTTAAAATTCATAAATGATGCAAGAGCTAATAGCGTTCTAATGGCCTAAATCCTTGCAATAGGGGCATATGACTCTTGAAAGTCATTCCTTCTTGATAGTACCCCTTTGCCACTAATCTTGCTTCATTTCTTACTTCAATTCCAGATTTATCTAATTAATTCCTAAAGACCCATTTAGTGCCTATAATAGATTGATGGAATGATCTTGGAACAAATTTCCACACATCATTTCATTTGAATTGGTCCAAATCCTCCTGCATAGCTGTAATATAGTTCTCATCCTCCAAAGCTTGTTCAATGCATGTTAACTTTAGTTAACAATTGAGAAATGAAAGCAAAATTATCATAAAATTTGTGATATGAGGATCTAGTCCTAACTTTATCATATACATCACCAATTATTTGGTTTTCATGATGAGCAAGGATGAACCTCCAGCCTTTAGGAAGGGAATTGTTACCTTCATTATTTACCTCACTTGTGGATGTTCCTACTTGTGTTTCTGCTTCATGTTGGTCCCTTTGGTGAGCCACAACCCAAGAGGGGAGGAGTAAATTGGGTTAATAAAATTTTATTTAAACCTCTTTTTAATGATTAAGACCCTCTTTGCAGTTCAAGGAATTAAATAATGCTAGCAATTAAATAATTAGACAATAGGTAGGAATGTTTATATTCATTCAAGATAACTTCTCTACTCCACTCTTCCAAGAACTCTCCTCAGTGTCTTGGGTTTCACTAACTTAGTAGAAATTACACTTTAGTGCAACTGCACTCTTCTTGATTTTTTCTCAAGGAGGCATATAAACACTTAGTGCTAATGCACTCTTCTTGATTCTATCTCAAAGGATTGTGAATACAACTTAACAAGTTGATTATGAGACACACTCCGATAATCAAACTTGCCCTTCTTGAGTTTGGCCTCTAACACCAACTAAAGGTAATAAACAAATGGAAATAGAAAAGTTAAAGTTACACTTTTATACAGTGCTTCTTTGATGATGCAGGGGAAGACTTTTGAAGATGATTAATGCTTGCTTTAAGTGTAGAGTAAACTTCCCAAAAAGTGGTGGAGTTACCTTTAATGAAGAATTGATAAGTGAATTTTATTCACTTATATAGCATTTATTCAATCTTGTTTAGTTGTCTATTCTTGAGAATTTTAGATTTTTTTCCTTTAATTTTATTGGTTTTTATAGGAGCCTTGAATGGAAGAAGAATGGACCTAAATTAAGGAATAGGAGCCTTGAATGGAAGAAGAATGGACCTAAATTAAGGAGCAAAAGACATCTAAATCAAGGATGGAAGAAAATGAAAAAATGAAGTATAAAAGAAGCAACTAAAGCAGGAAGGCAGGCTAGCATCATGGCACCCAACTCGATTGAACCACCTTTTGTAGGCAAAAATTTTGGCATTGCAGCATTAGTGATAGTGCAGAAATTTAGCTCCACATTGTGCTTGGGCTTTAAGGTAGTGCTAAGAGTTTTGGGGGGGCACTTCTTTGGATAGGTTTTGAGGGTCTTGTTAGGGATTTTAGGAGCTTTTCTTAGGAATTTTTGAGGACAAGTTGAGGAGGAGAAATCAAGTGTTGAAGATCAAGAAGAAGATCTTGGATTCAAGGATTGTAAGTCAAGCTAAATAAGGGAAGACTCTGTTGCTATTGTTTCCTTTGTTTCAATTGATTTAAATCCTTGTAATTATGGATTTGATTTATAATTCATTTTGGGTTTTAAACAATGATGATGTTGAATTTTTAGTGGATTAATTTGTGTTTCATCATGCCTAGCTAATTTCCCTCTTTCTAGAGGGGAGATGGAGTTTATGTGATATTCATGGATTAATCAATGATTTGCTTGATGGATATTGCATTTTGGTTTATTTATGATGTTTTGTGTTTAATGCTTTAGGTGTTTGTCATCTATATTAGTCACATTAGGTGGTTGTACCCAAGATGGGGGGTGATTTGGGTTTAAAAATATTTGCTTAACAATGTAACAATGGAAAGCAGGAAAGTAAGACAATTGCATACACAATCTATAATGGTTTGGGCCCTCTCTTAGCACCTACTCCACTCTCCAAAGTTTGCCAACCTTGGGTTCCACTATCCCTTGTGGAATCATATTTGGTTTCCCGAGCTAACTAAGAACTCTTATGTTGGTTTCCCAAGCTCACCAGAAACTCACATCATTGGTTTTTTCAAGAGTTTATGAATAACTCTTATAATGATAGTATTCCATGAGCTCACCACTAATTCATACAATCTGGTTTCTCAAGAGTAACCAGCAACTCCCCTACCTTGGTTTTTCGATGAGCTAACTAATAACTCTACAATTTAACATGTATAGAGAAATGTCTCTATTTAGACGAAGATGTACACACAATTAAGGCAAAATTAATAAAAATATATACAATGAGAACTTTAAAGTGATTTGAACTCCTTGAAGTACGAAGTGATATGGCTTTGAAGCCTTTTGATCTTGACAACTTGTTGGAGTCAATACACTAGGAAACTTGATAGCTTTTAAGCTCATTAGGTTAAGTGATGGGAAGGCTTGAGATGGTGGTCTTGTCAATGTAAGTTCTTCCCTTGTGTTGTGATGAAGTAGGCCTTAATAGAAAATAGGATGATGAAAGCCCTTTTGTAAGTGTGGAAGTTTAAGCTCTTGACCTTTGGGATTACAAGATGTTTAATGAAGGTTAAAGTTCAATCACCTACTTCTTCTTCTATTTTTCAAATACTTGAAATGCCCCTAAGCTTCTCCTTAGGTAGATCTAAAAATCTTGATCATTGGAAGAAGTAGAGCATAAATCATAGTTTTGCAACATTTGGATTTTGATCATTAGACATCGGCAGGCGGCTGGGCCATTTGGCTGTGCGCTAGGTGATATAGCAAGCAGTATGTCCAAGTGGTTGTGGTTGGTTTTTTGCAAAAATTCCCACACCATTCTTGTTTTCCATCCCCTAGAGGCTAGGCCAAGCAGCTATGGTGCCAGGCAATATGCACAGGTGGTATGGGACTTGGCAGGCAATATGCTCGGTTGCTTTTTTGGACATGCTTTCGGGCTTGGCTTCTATGTCTAGAATTGGCAGGCAATATTTGCAAGTGGCTGCGCCAAGCTTTTGTATTTTTGCACTTTGAATTTTGAACTTTAGCCACTTTTGAAACTTCGTTATTTTTCATTTTAAATTCAAACATATCTATCCACATATGTTTACATAATTTGTAGAACATAGATACATAATGTGAACCATGTTTTTGCAAAGAATCAATTCGTTCAAACTTCAAACATATTTTCATTCTTTCACACACGAACTCTAACTTCATGAATCAAATATATATTTTCTTCTTTATCAAATAACAAAAATATATAAATGATCCAATAAAACAGAATATGATACACTGAACTGAATGCATTGTGGATCATGATAATCTCTTCATTTCTAAGATTTTAATATGCTCGCACTAACAACAACTCACTGTGACATACATATTTCAACCTTATATGAATGTGATCCATTATAGAGTGATATACAAAGATATGTGCAGTATGGATCATATTCTCAATCTTCATGCATGTACAAGATATCTTTATAAAACTTATTTGCAAATGATCCTAAACATTGAAATTATAAGCAAGGTTGAACACAATATAAATCAAACAATTTCTTCTTCTTGTAACACATTTAAAGTTATATCAAACATATGTATATGCTTGCATAAATAATGAAATAAATATATACATATCAAGTATATTTGTCTAAATATCAAGCTTTCTAAATTGGACACATCAATAGTGTAAAAACAAATCTATATACAAGTTTTTTTAATCATCAAAATCATACCCTTTGGATCAATAATCTATTGATTGATCATGTGTTTAGGGTTTGACACTCTGGAGAGGTAACCCGAATAAGATCTAGGCATCACAACATAAAATTATGGATGACTCGAGAGAGCGTCCATGTTTTATGAAACCTTTGTAGAGATCCATAGATATTAATGCATTCCCGTTATTCAGATTTTTTATAGGGATATTGAAATTAAGACATTGGAAATAGACACTCGGCTTGGCACTCGAGAGAGGGTGAAGTGAATTGGGGTTCTCAATTTACAAACCAATGCAATGATCAATAGGTAATGAGTTGAAAGAGCCATGAATAAAATATAAATGAAATCAACCTTCTAGAGCCTTCATGCATTGATTTATCCTAATTGAAGCTTAACCATTTTATTTCTAGTTTAATATCTTGTTTATTAGTTTTTGAGATAAAGTTGAAATTATTATGATGATAGCTAGTGAGTAATTAGAATAACTAATCCCTGTGGATACGACACTCATTCATCACTATATTAAAGAACTTGACACCATGCACTTGCTGTCTATTTTGCAATGATCAAGAATTTTGAAGGTTTAGGAGCTTGAAGGCTTAAATGCTTTGTTGCTTGAGTAGATGAATAATAATCACTCTTTTAATACTTACAACAACCTTTAAAACATCCCCTAATGTCTCCTTTTATAATACATTTAAAATACAACCATTGGAGAGAAGTTGGAGTATAATTAAATGTGAGGAAATGTTTAAATTTTGTTACAACCATAAAGTGATATGGCAAGAGGTTGAGCCAATTGGCTACCATGCAGGCAATATGGCAAAAGCCTAGGATAATCAGCTGTTGCCATCATCTTTGTAGAACTTCACAACTTGTGTCTCTAGCCACTGGCAGGCGATATGATAGGCAGCTAGGCCATTCAGTTATTGACCAGGCGATATTGGGGGGAAGATTGGTTCTTCCAAGCAATGTGGCATTTGGGTGATAGGCGATATGATGGGGCAATTGTGGATTCTGATTGCAGAATGCAAGCGATATCCTTAGGCAGTTGGGATATCGATTGTGGATGTCCAGGGAGAACACATTCTCCTGAAGTGTTGCAGGCGATATGGTGTGGCGGCTGAGATGTAGGCTAAGGGGTAGGCGGTAAGCATAGGTGCCTAAGCATTTTGGTTGTGGTTTGGTAAATCTGGTTTCTGTATTTTGTGTTTTTGCATGACTTGCCATTTTTCAATTAAGTGTTGATATTTTTTTGTTAATCATCAAAACAATATTATAGACAAGTGATAAACGGGATGAACATTTACAATCTCCCCCTTTTTTGTGAATTAAAAAAACTCACCACTTTTTCAATTTCTTTTAAAATATTTATATGAATTTTATATAAGCATAATTTTTGAATTTTGAGAACAAATGTATATGATGCTATTTGATGCTTTGAATTATAATACCTCGCAAGCGCATGATTGTACAATAGTATAATGTGTGTGAGCAAGGGTAGATCCCATAGAGAATGACAAACTGATTTAATTAAATTAAGTTACTAACTAAAACTAACTTTAAAAAGATGGATTGTTGGTTTAAACTAGTAAAAATAATAAACTAAGAAGATAATCAGAAATCCAGAAATAAAGAATGATATAGGATAAATCTCAAGTGGTAAATGTCTAGGGTTCAAATTTCACCACTTAATGACTCCCCTTGCTATTTGGATATTGGATTCACTAGTTGCTTGGGTTTGTTCTTTCTATGATATGATTATTACTGTTTGTTGTGCAAGTTTAAATCAAAAATTTTCACTCATTCTAATTACCTATGGTGTGTAGTATAATTGAGGTGAAAACCCTTTACGATCAAGAACTATGAGCCAAGTAGAATGGTTGTACATTAGGTATGCGCCTTAACCTTCTACTCTTCTCATTCAAGGAAATTCATGGTTGTGCATTAGGCTTGCGCCTTAACCATGCATATACAATCAATAAGATTTATGAAACTGGCGATCAAGCAATTACAGAAATCAAAAGATTTGAATAAAACCCATGAATAAAAATATAGAATTACATTAAATAATCAATAATCTGAATAACAAGGTTCATCAAAAAGGGCTACATCTTCACCCTAGAAAGAAAGAATTAGTTTATGAAGAAAATAAAAGATACTCCCTTCATGAAGAACATCATACTGTGATTAGCCTTCTTGAATCACCTTTGCTCTTCTGAATGTCCTCTTTTTGCTCTTCCAAAAATCCTCTGATTCTCCCCTAAGAAAAACCCTAGCTCCTCTCTCAAGGACTCCCCAAAACTACTAAAAGCAGCCCTCAAAAATGTAGCTTTTCTGTATATTAAAATAATATTAAAAAAATATTACTCTAAGTTTTGATCACCCGCTAGCGCCAACGACACTGGCACGCTGGTCATTTAGCCCTTTTACCACTTCAGCTTTACTCCTTCGCTACTTTGTTTGCCTTCCATCATTGCTTTGTTGCTCCATATTTGCTTGATTTCTCTCCTTATATCCACTCTTTCAATTACTTAAACACGTAATAAAAACATGTAAAATTGACATCAAAATACGTAAAGATTGCATTGAATTAAGCTTGAAAATACAAAATATAAGTAACTGATATTCACTCATCAAATACCCCCAAGCTTAAATCCTTGATTGTCCTCAAGCAAAATTAGCAACCAGACTAGTGAAACGATTAGAATAATCTCTCTCTCTCGAATAATCAAACACATGCCAGACAAATTACACATGTACACATAATTCAGAATTTAGTCAAAACACTTCCAACATAATTACATGAAACTCATACTTCATTAATCCTGTCATGAAGTGAAAATCATGGATGTGTGTGCTGTGCCCTTTTATGCTCGATGCATACTTGTCAACTTACAATAATTGAACTAATGATTCTAAGGATTTTCATAAGACAAATTATAAGCTTGCTTTTCATAATCCCTCTCCACTAACGTAGATAATTCTTATTCACTTGGATCAATAGGTCTTCACTAAGCTTGTAATGGGGCCTTTGGTTTGGCTAACAAAGAAAGGAGGCAAGGATCAACAAAATAAGAGACATAATAACCTTGCACAAGATTGTTCACTTTTCTGACTTTTATTTGAGGTTTCTCTATTTTTCCTTAATTTTGGGCTATATTACTATCACACCCCCAAACTTGTTTTCTTTTTAATTCCTAGGATGTGATCCCCCCATTCAAAATATAATTCTTCACTTCATTTGTTTTTCTTTTATCCTTTGTTTTTTACACCCCCAAACTTATCTTCTTTGCTTCATTCCTATCTATAAACAACCATAAGCATACAATATATCTCTTAATAGGTACACATGGTTTTTTAGGTGAAATAGGTTTGGATAATGAGGCTAAATAAGAAATTTTAAATGGTAGTTTTTCACATGCCATTCTTTCATAAAGCTCAATGAGGACACTAGTGACATGATTTTACTAGGTTAGCTCGAAAGGCTCAAATTGATCAAAGAATGCCTAAATCACTTCCAAGTAAACATGTTGTCCAGGATTTCACCTTGAGGGATACTCAAACAAGTTCTAAGATGCTTGTTGCAATCAAAATAAGTCAATGGGTTCACACCATTGTTAGCTAATTTGCATACACTTTGTATAATTATGACATCATGTGCATGAAAAATTTCCATAGTCATGAAGAAGGAAGAATTTTGTAAAAGAATCAGTAGATCACATGGGGTGTCTATCTTCTTCCTAAATTATATGCAATGGTAATCAAAAACTCAGCATGCTAGTGATTAATAAGAGAGAAATATCTTAATTACTTTCAACATATTGGCACCAAATTGCTTTTGGAAGCAAATCCTGATAGTCATAATGTAAATCTCACAGTAACTAACTCAATAAACTCACTTAATCAAACAAACTCAAACTCAAACAGAACACTCAAAAAAATAACAAAAAACCTAAACAAACACACAACTACTCCCCGACACTTAAACTAAACATTATGCTCAATGTGAAAAATAAAACAATAGAATTGAGAACTTCCCTAAAACATGTCAGACTACTCATTAGAAGAAGCATTTGACTCATCATTAGTAGTTGGTGGATGGAATGGTTGAAAGACTAGAGGAGTTGGAAAGACAACTGAGCCTACATCATGAAAAAATTTATAGTTCTAAAACATAGACTACTTTGCCATAGCACGATCCAACAGGAAGTTAATTTGTGTTATTGTCTATTGTTGCCAATGCTCATTAGAATCACACATGTTTGAAATCTGGTCTTATAGACCAGCAAGTGTGGGTGTACTGCTCTGGAACTGACATGATCGTCTCTACTAAGAAGAGCTTGGGGCAGTGGATGATGGCCCCAATCTTTGGCTTGAACCACTAGTCCGATCCAATCATTCCATGATTGCATCATCTATGAGAGGGAGAGGGGGTTAGATTCCCTCTTATGGTTTGACACGAACACCAGCCATGAGGCACAATTGATAAATTAGAGAAGGATGGCCAAAGCCGCTTGTCAACCTTTCAGTCAGAAAAGAAGTAATGGAGTTCTTTATCACCCTTCCCACATTAATAGACAACCATGTCATGATAGTAAAATTCAGTAGAGCTCTTTCTTTGGTAACATCCACAACATGGTTAGAAGGCATCAATTTAGCAAAAATAAAATAATGTCATGCTTGTGGGATTGCTCTTAACTGACCTCATGGAAAACTGATCACTCTCTCATTTTGCATCTTCCATCTGCTGCCTCCTCTAGCCAAACAAGCAATGGCTGCATCAAAATTAGGACCTAAGCCATATAGTGTAGTCATCTACTTCAATATCTTCCAATCTGAAACAACGGTTGATAGAAGACCGATTAAATGAAACCAGCTTCCCTACAAGAATTCTCCTTTCATCGGGATCCACCACATATTACACTCTAGCATTAGCGTAGAATTTCCTCACCAAAGAAATCACAGCTAGCTCAGGTTGAGCCACAAATCTCTCCCACTACTATTGGATGATGTTGTTCTGGATGTCATAACAAGTTGTTTCAATACCTCTCTCACGTATCCCTTCATGGTTTACAAATGTGGTGATGTATAGTTGTTCTGCACTGTCATGGAAAAACATGGGCTCAAACTCCACCCTCTGTCTCTTAGATGATCTAGAAGTGTAGGTCTTTGGGGAGGCATACTAACAAACCCTGAAAACAAAGACACTTGAAGCTTAATATGATAAATATTCAAAAGTTAGCAAATTATAAATCACACCAAAGAACTTCAATATGATACTAGAACCATATAGACAATTAAGCATACTCAAGCAAGCTTCCTCTCAATGCAATTTTCTCCTTAGTCATTACAACAAACATCTTGCAAGCATCTCATTCAACATGATTTCAATGCATCTTTCAAACATGACAACATTCTCATAAACAAATCATGATGAATTAGGCATGAAAATTCATTCAATTTAGAAGCCAAACATTCCATTAAACACTAGGAGTGCAATTGGAAATTCACCCCATAAGCCATATTCATAGATTCAAAACCAAGCATATGCATATGCATATGCAAAATGAGTTCACAATGAACCTTCATAGATCATCATCCAAACACTTTCAAGATATGGACAATTCACTTCACACTCCCCCAAACTTCACATTACTCTAAGCATATATATCCACACACATTATAGCACAATTTCCACCTTGAAAATCAATATAACAATCTCTCAAACATTTCATCAAACACCTAACATGCACTTGAAAAACCAATCTTGCCACCACAAAATTCCATCTTCTTTTCTTGAAAATCTCAATAAAAGATTAAGAAATGATCAAAGAGGTATCAAAGAATGGAATTCGCCATTAAAATCAATGCACCCATCTCTCAAGCAATTTATCAAACACTTCATGTGCAACATGAAAACTCACCCTTTCATCATATAAATCCTCTTCTTGCTATAGAAATAACAAAAGATGAGTTAGAAGAATGTATTAAAGTAAAAAGGAGTGGATTTCACCTTGGATTCTTCATGCCTAAAGTTTCTTTGAGAACATAAATTGGAAAGCAAGTTGTTTGGAAGAAGAGTTGGAGTAGAGTGTTGAGAATGAGAGATATAGGAGAGGGTTGATGTGTTTGGGAGGAGGAATGAGTAAGATAGGTGGTGAAATTGAAGGGGAATGATGTGGGGAAAAAAGGGATGAACTGTGGAGAAGAAAAAATGGGAAAAACAGGTGGTTTGGGTTTGGAAAGAGGAAGGGAGAGGATTTAGAAATGAGTGGGAAAAGAAAAAGGGAAAAAGGGGGGTAAGTGGTGTAGGGAGCTGGCAGCGCCGCTCGCTACCTTCTTTGCACCGATTTTTTTGTTTTACTTACCTCAGCACTGGCGAAGCTGTTCGCTGCCTGCTTTGGCTTTTCCTCTCTTCTAGCACCTCTAATAACTTTTGGCTTTGAAACTTTATGTGCCTTGCTTCCCTTGTTCAAGACTTTGATGCATCACTTTGATTTGATCCACAATTCTATCACTTGCATCCTGTGATCATTGCTTCAATGTTTTCAACTTGTTAGATATACAAATGAGCACTTTATTCAATGCAAATAAGAAAAATTCAAAGTAGAACTTAAGCAAACTATCCTAATGCTAACCTATCTACAAAGATAACCAATCAATTTTTCCTAATAACTAAAATTATCTGAAAGAAAATAAAAGCTCAAAAGCTTGGGTTGCCGCCCAAAAAGTAATTTATTTAATGTCTAGGCAAGACGAATTCACTTTTTACTAATTTCCAAGAAGAGTTTTTGCCTGTTTAAGCTGACTAGGCAACTTCCAAGTTTGTGTCGTTGCACTGCTTAAGCAACTTGACCTAGCTGTGTTTCCATCTTTTTCACAGAAGCCTCTATGTTGTTTGGTTCCACATGCTAAAACCTTGTAACATTAGTTTGAAATTGATTTTGTAATGCTTGCATGAAATTTTGCAAGGTTTCTTCTAGACTAGGCTTAGGCTTTGTTGGCTGGAAAGAAGATCCAGCTTGATTCTGGCTATGCTCATTGCTCCAAGCAAAATTAGGATGATTTCTCCACCCCAAATTATAGGAATTCGAGTATGGATCATTCCTTGGTCACTGCTGGCTATAGAAATCCAGTGCATTGGCCTACTTAGCATCTCCTATAAAGTGTTATTGGGAACAAACCTCTGTTGAGGTAGGCTTGATTGCTTCGTGCTTGCCATTTGTCTAGCCATCTCCAACATCTGCATAAATAAGTTTGTATTAGAACTTATTTCATAAATGCCTCTAGATTTACCTCTTACACTTTTCTGTTGGGAGTTGACTCCTAACATCTCATATAACTTATATGTTTCCCATGCCTCATGGAAAGCTTCTCCATCAAGCTAAGAGAACATAGCAATTTTGTCTCTCAGTTTAGTAGTCTTGGCATGAGAATAAAACTTGCCTATGAATTTATTGTAAACTGCTTTCCATGTAGTCAAAGAGTCAGGTGTCAAAGTCATAAACCAAGTTTTAGCTACATCTTTCAGGGTATAGGGAAAAATGTCATGCATACTTGGTCTTCGGTCAATCCTTGCAACGAAAAAGTTTGGATTGTTGCATAAAAATCATGTATGAAAGTTAGTGGGTCTTCTACAGCTATACCATCAAAATGATGGAAGCATATTAAAGTGAATGTGTTTGATTTTATAATTCCTAGCTTCATCATTCAATACAATGCATAAGGGTGAGATGACAATTGTAGGACGTGCAAACTCTTTCATAAGTTATTGAGCTATCTGAGCTGGTTGAGCCACACTATTATCTGTGTTGTTTGGCATTGTAACATCTTCTTGAGTTTCTTCTTGAAGTTCCTCTTCCTCAGGAATGTTTTCAGGCTCAACTTCTACCTTTTCTCTTTGATCACCTAACAAAATTTGAGTTCGATTTAGTGATCTCCTTCCATTCACTCAAACTCCACAAAACCAAAAAGAAAAATTCAAAAATTTATACAAAGAGATATATACAAAATAAAAGAAAAGAAAAATTGTAACTAAACCAAATTAAATCAATTTGGAACCAATTCCCCAGCAATGACGCTAAAAACTTGATGGTTCAAATTATAATACCTCGTAAGTGCACAATTGTATAGTAATATAGTGTGCATGTGCAAGGGTCGATCCTATAAAGAACGGCAAACTAATTTAATTAAATTAAGTTATTGACTAAAACTAACTTTAAAAAGATGGATTGTTGGTTTGAACTAATAAGAATAATAAACTAAAGAGATAATTAGAAATCTAGAGCTATAAAATAATATAGGATGAATCTCAAGTGACAAAGGTCTAGGGTTAAGATTTCACCACTTAATGACTCCCCTTGCTATTTGGATATTGGATTCAATGCACGCTTAGGCTCGTTGTTTCTATGATATGATTATTACCATTTGGTTTGCGGGTTTAAATCAAGCGCTTGCACTTGTTTCAATTAGCTATAGTATAATTAAGGTGTAGTATAATTGAGGTAAAAACCCATTACGATCAAGAACTATGAACCAAGTAGAATGGTTGTGCATTAGGTGTGTGCCTTAACCATGCATGTACAATCAATCAGGTTTATGAAACTAGTGATCAAGCAATCACAAAAATCAAAATATTGGAATAAAACCCATGAATAAAAATGTAGAATTGCATTAAATAATCAATAATTTAAATAACAAGGTTCATCAAAAAGGGCTACATCTTCACCCTAAAAAGAAGGAATTAGTTCATGAAGAAAATAAAAGATACTTCCTTCATAAAGAACATCATACTGCGATTAGCCTTCTTGGATCACCTTCGCACTTTTGAATCTCCTCTTTTTGCTCCTTTTAAAATCCTTTGATTCTGCCCTAAGAAAAACCCTAGTCTCCTCCCTAAAGGACTCCTCAAAACTACTAAAAATAGCCCCCCAAAACATAGCAATTTCCTACATTAAAATAATATTAAAAATATTAATTTCCTGCAATTTGATCAATCGCTGGCGCCGGTAGCGCTAACATGCTGGTCCTTCTGCCCTTTTGCCGCTTCAGCTCTGCTCCTTCGCTACTTCATTTGTCTTCCATCATTGCTTTTTTGCTCCATGTTTGCCTGGTTTCTCTCCTTGTATCCACTCTTTCAATAACTTAAACACATAATAAAATATGTAAAATTGACATCAAACTACTTAAAGATTGCATGGAATTAAGCTTGAAAATACAAAATATAAGTAACTAAATTTCACTCATCACTTACCTCATTAGCAAGCTTGGATAGATAGTTAAGCCTATTACGAAATTGTTGTGAGTTGGCTACCATGTTTGTAATTAAGTTCCTTGCAGCTTTAGGAGTTTTATCCAACAAAGTTCCTCCGCTAGCGGCATCAATCATGCCCTTTTAATGGGTAGAAGTCCCTCATAGAAATACTAGATGAGTAGTTGCTCATTGATGTGATGATGTGGGCAACATGCACACAATTTCTTAAAACGCTCCCAATATTCATATAGGGATTCTCCACTATGCTGTCTCACACAACAAATTTCCTTCCTAATGTTGGCCGCCCTTGAAGCTGGAAAATATTTTTCCAAAAATAACCTTTTTATCTTATTCCATGTTGTGATGCTCTCAGAGGATAGATAGTAAAGCCAATATTTTGTCAGATATTTTAAAGAGAATGAAAAGGCTCTTAGTTTGATTTGCTCTTCAATCACCCTTGTCGGTTTCATACTTGTGCACACCATGTGAAATTCCTTTAGATGCTTGTGAGGATCTTCACCTGCAAGACCATGAAAAGTGGGCAAGAGATGTATTAGTATAGATTTTAGTTCAAAATTAGCAGTAACATCTAAAGTAGAAAACGTTATAGATAAAGGTTGTTGATCCAAATCAAGTATTGCAAGCTCTTTCAAAGTTAAAGTTCCAGCCATGATTTCCTCCTTTTTAGAATTTCTTCGAGCTTCACTCCTTAACTTGTGCAAAGTTTATTCAATTCTGGTTGGTATTGTAAATTATCTTGATTAGAAGATGAAGTTGCAGTTATAAACAATCAAGAAAATTCAAATAAAACTTAAAAAAATAAAAAAAATAAATAGGAAAAATCACAAAAGCACAAAAACCAACTAGAATGCTTCCCTAAAAATGGTGCCAAAATTTTGGTGTGTATCGTAGGCAAGCAAATTTAAAATCTTACTCCAATTAAATTACCTGTATTAGTGTGAATAAGGGTCAATCCCACAAGGAGTATCTAGCTTAGTTTTATGCAATGTGAATAAGAATGGGGGGTTTTGAATGTAATGAAGAAAGTGTTATAAAAGAAATCTATCAGAGAAGAAAATCTTAGTTCAAGGCAACATCCACCATCAGAATCTCATAACTAATCATTGATACAATTATAAACCATTTCATACTTTAAATATTCACCATTGGAGTTATTTTTCCTATCTCTCCTTCAACATAGTTACTTAGAAAACATTCTAATTAACCCTAACCATTAAAAACCCCAAACCAGTGCTAAAGGTTTAATCTAATAGCAGCCTTAAGATTTGTATTAATTGGTGAAGCTAAACAATACAAGCAGTGGTGGCTACATTTAATTTAGTCAAATATTCTTCCTAAGATTTAATAACTGCAATAGCAATAAATTATTAAATCCTAGTTGCTTCACAAATTAGAGGGATCAAAAGATTATGGATTTGATATCTAATCTAGCAATAGATTGCAATGAATAATACACTAGTAAGCCTCCTAGCAATTAAGCATAATAATCATAATCATAAACAAAGAAAAACATTCAATACTCAAAGTATAAATTAAAAAATTAAATTAAATTAGATCTTACAGTATATTGATTCTGAGGCTTCTATCTCTTTAAACTAAAAATAAAAGTTTAGCCAAGTAGGGCCATAAATCACAAAGAAAATAAAATAGAAAAGAGAGAAGAAAGAAGATTATCTATCGAAAGCCACCAAAAAGTTCTCTCCAAATCCCTAGCAAGAAAAATTCTGAAAACCCTAAAACAATTCTATTTATAAAGAGTCAAAAATATGCAAAATATGAAAAAATTGCAGAATTTGAAGAGTGGGAATGGAGTTGGGCACCATCGGTGCCACCTTGCTACCCGATGTGGTGGGGTTGTGATGTGGGTTGGCACCAATGGTGCAGGTCTGCTGCCACCAGTGCTTTGCTCCTTGTTGCTTCTCCTCTCCACTTCATCCTGACTTTGATATTCTTCCTATTTTTTCCCTTGATTTAATCCTTATATCTAAAAACTCCAAACATGAAAGTTGTAGAAATTTTTCTTATATTTCCATAAGATCTTTAATCATCTCAATTGGAGGTCAGATGAGAGAGTTATGACCAAAATATGGAGTGATGTTGACATTGTCCAAAATCCTTCAATTAACTTCCTTTTGCACTTATCCAATCCAATTATCTTCTAAATCAAAATATAAGAATCACGAGTACATATAAGAGTTAAATAAGTATAAAAGATTAAGTATTAAGGAAATAAAATATGATATTTTTCATTCTCATCAATAAGAGTAAAAGATTCAAACTTCTTAATTGAGAAGCGATTTAGACTTTCAGAGCTCTGATAGAGTTGTAGCCATTGGAGTTAGAACTTTGATGGAAGATTTTGAATGCTAAAAGATATTTTGCTTCTTATATTTTCTCATATATTCAATATATTTAGTTATTTTTTATTTTCTATCTGAACGTCTCTTTTATAGGCTGAGAGTGATTTTTTCGTTGCTGTCTTTGGCAGACTTTCAAACGTTTGAATATATTTTTCTTCACCTTACACTTTGTCTGACATCTAATTTTGCAGCAATCTAGTATCAGTTTACAACTTTTTTGCTGACTTTCTTAACATTTACATGAGTATCGGAGGCTCCGAAGTGACTTCTTTGGTTACTCCAAAGTGATAAGTAAATAGATAACATCTTGAATGATTTCGGATGCTTTAAATTATTTTCTTCAGATTTTCCAAAGTGAAGTTAAACCATTCTATTTGCAACAACTCTTTGCAGAGAGGATTTTAGATTTTTTAAACCTTTCATGCTTTATAAAAGGTGACTGTTCGACTACTCCAAAGTTTGCTTGCTGACTCCAAAGTAAGGTTTTGATGACTCAGAAGTAAGGTTCTTGACTCTGAAGTGTATTTTGATATCTCCAAAGTAGGTTTGGTTTATTCTGAAGCTTAATTCTATGATTTCAAAGCATGTTTGGTTTACTCTGAAACGCGACTTCAAGATTCTGAAGTGTATCTAATTTACTCTGAAGTGTATGTTCATAGCTCTGAAGTTTGCATGATAAACTCTGAAGTATATCTTGTTGATCCAAAGTGTACTGTGATAACTCTGAGAGTTCCATGAAAACTCTAAAGCATGTTGTGATGATTTAAAAGCTTGCTATGATGACTCTAAAGCTTCCCTGTTAGTTCTGAAGTATTCTGTGATAGTTCCTAAGCTTGCTATGATGACTTCGAAGCTTCCCTGTTGGTTCCGAAGTATGCTATGATGGTTCTGAAGCTTTTCTGTTGACTCTGAAGTATGCTTGTGGTTACTCTAAAGCACATTGTGATGAAAGCTGACTCCAAAGCTTTCCAATTAACTCCAAAGTATGCTTTGATTACTCTGAAGCTTGTTTATTTACTTTGAGGTACATTTGTGACTACTCCGAAGCATTCCAATTTATTCTGAAGTGCATTATGATGACTCCAAAGATATTTCTATTGGCTCTGAAGCATGTCTTGAATACTTAAAAAACAAATTTCTTATTTTAAGTATATATGAAATTTATATACTTATTTTTAATGAGCATTTATTTTGTTTCTTCCTTTGATCATCATGAAGGTTGATCTCAAGTTGAGTATGATCAATGTATCTACAACATACTTGAGAATAAATTGTTATTAACTTAAATTTTCACTCATGTCTTTGTACATTATCAAAACTTACTTAGTTAAGAATGTTTATCATCAAAATCAAGCTAGATAGTATGTTCAATATTCTCTCCCTTTTTTATGATGAAAAAACAGTGAGTGATATACCTTTCAACACTTGTCTAACAATAAACTTAAAGCAACTTAATTTGTAGATATTTTAATAGAATTTCTATTGATTAAATTAGTGGAGCTCCCCCTGAATGGATGTACATAATTTTAACAAATTTTCATACAACCAAAATTTTCATTCATATTAGTTTTCATATTTTCATGTATGCACATTTTACATTACATTTTATACATTCACTTTTCGTTCCCCTTTTTATCATAATAAAAAGTGGATAGAAATAACCATTGATATTCATAGGCAATGATAAAAAAATTCATATAGACAGAATTTATCACTGTTCAAAAATTTATAGGTGCATCATATGTATAAAGTCAAAATTCTTTACATAAAGAGAGAAAAATTATATCAAAGAGAAAAAAATGTAAAAGGCAGTAGTGTCATTGTAGTGGTTTGGGTTTTCTTTTGTAGGTTTGGGTTGAGAAGATGATGGTGTAGCAGAGGCTTTGGATGTTCTAGTCTTTTTGGAATGAAAAGTGAATCCTTAGGAATTGCTACAGGAGGTTCATATGTATAAGCTATAGTTTCACAACTTGATACATAGATAAAGTCAATGCGCTCCAAAAATTTTGGGTCTAGCAGTTCAGCAAATGCTACAGAAGTCCCTTTTAAGAGGGCTTCTGTATTGGCATTCATGCAGGCTATGTACTTGATGGTCAAATTATAATTCCTCACAAGTGCATGAGTGTATAGCAGTACAGTGTGCTTAGCAAGGGTCGATCTCAAAGAGAATTGTCTAAATGGTTTAACTATGTCTAGTTAGTAAAACTAAATCGTCCCAAATCAACAAGATGAATTAAAAGCTAAGTAATTAGAAGTGTAATGCAAAATAACAACAAATAATGGCAATAAGTAATGTAAAAGAAAATTAAGGTTGTAAGAGTCTGGGGATCTCATTTCAACACTCAATGAAATTCAATATTGTTGAGATGTTGGTATCAATTCAACATCTTGGGTTCATTCTATCCACTGTACGATTATTATCATTAGGCGTCTAGGTTTAAATCAAGTATTTTCTCCCGTTCCAATTAACTATGGCTTGTAGTGTAATTGATATTGAAACATCATGAAGATTAGAAGAACTTTAATGAACCAAGTAGAATAGTTTAGCATATGGCATCTACCTTAACCACGTACTCAAAGATAATCAAGCTAATTCAGGTGATCAGACAATTAAATAAGTTAGATAATTGCATTATACACAATAAATGAAACAAGATGATATTGAATTAATTACCCAACAATCTCTGTTAACAATGAATATCGAGGGCTACATCATTGTCCCCAAAAGAAAGAATTTAGTTTATAATAAAAACCAAAATAAAAGTCTCTAAAATATGCATGATTGTAGAACTCGAAATCCTTCTCTTGCTCACTTGGAAAACTTCTCCTATCCAACTCTCTAACTATATTCTAGATGTCTCCTTAAATAACCCAAGCAACACGATTTTAGTAGAACTCCTCCACGAATTGCAATCCTCTATGCATAGAGATCCTCTTCCAATAATAACTCACTATTTCCCAATGAAAATATATCTTTCCAAACATTACAATGCATAAAAATAGAAGTTCTCAAAATAACTGAGTTGCTGCGCATCTTGGGTTTTAAAAATTATAACACAATCTTGAGCCTAAAAATCAGCTTCCAATAATACTTTGCAACCACATGTCTCATACTCTTAAATTTGCAACCTCTGATGCATGGAAAAACAACTACGTTTGATTTCAAACTTTGTTTCTTGTTGTGGTTTCACTGAAGATCAAGCAGAAAATTGAATTCCTGCTTTGGAGTTCTCTGAAGTTAACTTTGGAGTAAAAAAACATTGCTTCGGAGTTCGCTGAAGTGAATTTTGGAGTAAAAAACATTGTTTCAGAGTTCTTTGAAGTGAATTTTGGATTAAAAAATGTTGCTTCGGATCTTCTTGTTTTGCTTCGGAGCCCTTTGATTCTGCTTTGGAGTTTTTGATGTTCTAGAGCAATTTTAGTATAGTTATCATAACATTTTCATACAAACTCCAAATTGAGTGATTTTTATTTGCTTGGATAGATAATTTGAAGCTTTCATATTAATAACTTTCTCTATTCTTCTTGTATTTTGAGTTATGGGCCCTCAAAGCCTTTGTGTTGCCTTCGAAATTGATACTTCAGAGTTTTTTGGAAAGAGTAGCATTGTTTTGATCATAACTTTCTTGTACAAATTTGGAATTGCACCATTGGTTCATTGTATAAATAATTTCATGGGCTATAATTTTCATGTTGATCATGTTTTCTTAATCATCCATCTTGTATAAGTCGTGGGCCCTTAAATTGATGCCTTCTGTACATCCAAAATTGATGTTTCATAGTCTTTGGAGAGAGTTGAACTGTTTTGGATGTAACTTTTTCATATGAACTCAGAATCATATACTTTTTGATATATTGGAAAGATAAGAACAAATTCTAAAACTTTCATGTTAAATACATCCCATAAGCTTGATTTTCATAATCCCTCTCCGCTAATGTAGATAACTTTGTTCATTTGGATCAATAGGTCTTTGCTAAGCTTGTAATGGGGCCTTGGGTTTACCTAACAGGAAAAGAAATAAAGATTCATAAAGTAAGAGATCATATCTGAATTTTATATGAATATTTAGTCTCTTAACATCTTGTTTGGAGTTCATTCTGTTTTAAGGGTTGTATTACTATCACACCCTAACTTATTTTCTTTTATATTCATTAGGATGTGATCCCCCCAACTAAGGGCTATATTACTACCACATCTCCAAACTTATTGGCTATTGAGTTCATGGATGTGTGATCCCCCCATTTGAAGGATAAATCCTCACTAATTCCTTTCCTTTTGTTCCATTTTTCTTTTGACATTCATCTTTTTAATGACTCCCAAACTTATCTTCTTATGCACTCATATACCTCTCTACCATCATGTATAAATATGTCTCTTAATAGGTCTAACATGGTTTTTCAAGCTGAAAGGGATTGAATGATAAGGCTAAAGAAAGAAAAGTTGAATGGTGGTCTTTTATATGCTTTGCATATGACATTCTTTCATTAAAGCTCAATGGGGACACTAGTGACAATTAATGTAATAGGTTAGCTTGAAAGGCTCAAACTGATCAAAGAATGCCTAAATCACTTCCAAGTAAACATGTTATCTAGGAATTTGCCTTGAGGGATAATCAATCAAGTTCTCAAACTGATCAAAGAATGCCTAAATCACTTCCAAGTAAACATGTTATCTAAGATTTCACCTTGAGGGATAATCAAACGAGTTCTAGCATGCTCATGTCAACCAAAATGTGTTACTGAATTCATAACATCATCAACTAATCAACATATAGTTTGCATAATCATGATGTAATGTGCTCAATAAAATTTTCATCAGTCATGAAAAAGGACTTATCACAAGAATTAATAAATCACAAGGTAGCATCTATCCTTCATTCTGAATCATGTACAATGGTAATAAAATCTTAACATATGTCACTTGATCATTATAAGAAAATGAATCCATCCTATTCAATTTTAGCATGTTAGCACAATTGCTCTTGGCTTTACTTGGCTAAGTCATTAGAAATTGTAGCTCCTTAAAAATATACACCTAAATTCTGGGAAAAAAATTTCCAATTTGAATTGATTGCAAGTCTGAATTTTTTTTTTCAAAACTGAACTAAATGCAAATCTGAAATCTAAATGTAAATCTCCAAATACCCCTTAACTTAAACCAAACATTATCTTCAATGTGAAATAATGACTAAAGTTTAAGTTCATGGGCTTCTCTGAATGAAGTGCATTCTCGTCCTCTCCTTCTGACATTGCTTTGACATCCATTGCAAATATTAGGTGACAATTATAATATTGGAAACATCATCTGCAATCCTCTACAACTTCTATGCTCATTCTAAAAATAGATTTCTTCCTTATGCAACAAAAACATCAAACCACCACTTAAAAAAATCTATCCTAATAGAGAAAATGAAATAACTAACTAAACTGAATGCTAAGAAAATAAAGAAAGTTTAAAAACTTGGGTTGCCTCCCAAGGAGCACTTTATTTAACATCTATGTGAGATGAATTCCTCCTTCATTGATTCTGAAATCCAACAATTTCATTCAACTGCATTGGCAAGTCATCCTTCATATATCTCTTTACTCGATGAACATTGACTTTGAACTTATTCCCGATCCTCAAGTTCTTTAACTCTATAGCTCCATGAGAGAACACTTGTGTCACCAGGAATGGTCCAACCCACCTAGACTGCAGTTTTCCTAGAAACAAACATAAATGTGAGTCACAAAGCAAAACTTCCATTCCAGGTTCAATGCATCTTTTAAGAATGATTTGATCATGATATCTCTTTGTTTGCTCCTTATAAATCTTTCCATTCTCATAAGCTTCATCTCTTAGCTCCTCAAGTTCATTTAGTTGAAGCTTTCTCTCTTCACCTGCCTTTTGCAAATTAAAGTTTTGTTTCTTTATTGCCTAGTATGCTATGTGCTCTAACTCCACTGGCAGATGACAAGCTTTTCCAAAGACAAGTCTGTAAGGACTCATTCCTATTGAGGTCTTGAATGCCGTTCTATATGCCCAAAGTGCATCATTCAACTACATTGCTCAATCTTTTCTTGGGGTGTTCACTGTCCTCTCCAGGTTCACTATCTACTCCAGAATTGCTTTGTTCTATCTATTACTTCAACTTATCTAGAAGTTTTTGGATGATAAGGTATTGCAACTTGATGAGCAATGTTATACTTTTTTAACAAAGCTGCAAATACCTTATTGCAAAAATGAGTTCCTCTATTACTAATGATTGCTTTTAGAGTGCCAAACCTGGAGAAAATTCTGTCTTTCAGAAATTTTAGCACAACATTAGCATCATTAGTTTTAGTGATCATTGCCTCAATCCACTTAGACTCATAATCAAAAGTAAGCAGAATGTACATGTTCCCATTGGATGGTGGGAATGGGCCCATAAAATTAATACCCCATACATCAAACAATTCAACAACCAGATTACCTATAAGTGGCATTTCATCTCGTTTACCAATGTTACCTGTTCTCTGGCACCTATCACATATTGCACAAAAGGTATGATCATTCCTGAAAATAGTTGGCTAGTAAAACCTGGATTGGAGAACTTTGAGAGCAGTTTTCTTCGCTCCAAAATACCCTCCACAGCTGAAATGTGTGATAATGTTTCAAAATACTTTTCTATTCATCCTCAGGTACACAATGTCTAATGATCTGATCTAGACACATTTTAAATAGAACTGGATTGTCCCAAAAGCAGTGTTTTGCTAAAGACAACAACCTCCTTCTTCCCTACTAATTTAACATGAGATTAAAAACTCCTTTAACCAAATAATTCACAATAGCAGCATACCAAGGTTCACTTCCCTTTATAGAAAATAGTTCCTCATTAGGAAAAATCTCATTAATAAGAATGCTTGCTTTATCTTTATTCTGCTCAAAATTAGTCCCTTCCACTAACTTGGATAAATAATCGACTACAACATTTTCACTACCTTTCTTGTTCTTGATTGGCAGGTCAAATTCTTATAGCAATAATATCCATCTAATCAATCTAGGTTTAGCATCTTTCTTAGTTAACAAATATTTTAATGCATCATGATCAGAATACATAATTATTTTTGAACCAATCAGATATGAGCGAAACTTTTCCAACTTAAACACAATTGCCAAAAATTCTTTTTCAGTGGTAGAATAGTTTAATTGTGCTTTATTCAAAGTTTTACTTGCATAATGAATCACATGAGTTAATTTATCTATTCGTTGTCCTAAGACAACACCAACAGTAAAGTCAAATGCATCACACATAAGCTTAAAAGAAATGGACAATCAGGAACTGCTAAAATTGGAGCAAAAGTTAGTTTTTCTTTCAAGGCATTATAAGGCACTCTTTATCAAAATAGAAAGTCACATCTTTAGCTAGCAAGTTACATAGGGGTCTAGAAATTTTTGAAAAGTCTTTTATGAACCGTCTATAGAAACCTATATGACCTAGAAAACTCCTCACTCCCTTAACCGAAGTGGGGGGGAGGCAATTTAGCAATCACATCAATCTTTGCTTTGTCAATTTCAATGCCTCTACTTGAAATAATATGTCCCAGCATAATTTCCTGCTTAACTAAGAAATGACACTTCTCCTAACTTAATGTCAAATTCATTTTAACACACCTTTTAAGCACCAATGTCAAGTTATTCAAGCACTCATTTAATGAATTACCAAAGATAGAAAAAACATCAATGAAAACCTCTATAAACCTTTTAATCATATTAGAAAAAATAGAAATCATACACCTTCTGAAAGGTTGTAGGGGCATTGCACAAGCCAAAAGACATCCTATGATAAGCAAAAGTTCCAAATGGGCAAGTGAAGGTTGTCTTTTCCTGATCTTCTGGAGCAATGGGAACCTGATTGTACCTTGAAAAACCATCTAGAAAATAGTAGTAAGCATAACCTGCCAATCGTTCAAGCATTTCATCAATGTAAGGGATAGAAAAATGATCCTTTCTTGTGTCTGCATCTAGTTTTTTGTAATCTATGCACATCCGCCATACTATAGTCATTCTTATTGGCATCAACACATTATTATAATTCTTAACAACAGAAATACTAGATTTCTTTGGTACCACATGAACTGGACTCAGCCATTTGCTGTCAAGAATTGGGTAGATAATACCTACATCCAACAACTTAATAACCTCAGCTCTAACAGCTTCTTGCTTTATGGGTTAAGTCTTCTCTGAGCATCCCTGGAAGGCTTTGCATCATCTTCCAACAAGATCTAATGCATGCATACAGTGGGGCTGATTCCTTTGATGTTAGCTAAAGTCCAGCCTTTAGCCTCCTTATGCTCTCTCAATACATTCAATAACGTATTCTCCTCATTAACTAATAAGTCAACAGCAATTATAACTGGAAGAGTGTCATTCTTACCATGAAATATATATTTTAAGTTCAATGGCAGTTGCTTCAATTTCAGTTTTGGTAGTGTGACAATTGATGGTGCAAAGTTGGAACTCTAATGTGTCAACACCTCCTTAGTGACTTCATCTTCTCTGACTTCTTCTGCACTATCCAAACCTTCTTTCAAATCTTTGATTTCTATATTTTCCACAATTAATTCTTTAGTTGTAAGCACTAGTGATAATTTATCTTCTATTTTTTGTTACACAAAAGTAGATGATACGAGTGAGTCCAAATCATCAATTTGAAAATAACCACCAGGATCTGTAGGATTTGAAGGTAATGAAATAGAATTGTAAATAAAAAATTCCACAGCTCATCTAAAACAACCATGTTCAGCTTCCCATTCTGCACATCAATGATTGTCCTAGCTATTGCCATGAATGGGTGCCCCAAAAGAATAAATATCTTTCTCTCTGGAGTCACTTGCTCCTCCATTTCAAGTACAAAAAAATCTGCAGGAATAATAAGTTTGTCAATTTGCACCAATATATCTTATACAATGCCTCTTAGATATTTCACTGATCTGTCTGTAAGTTGTAGAGACATTATAGTAGGTTTCAAATCTCTCAAACCAAGCTGTAAGTAAACAAAATAAGGCATCAGATTTATACTTGCTCGTAAATCCAACATAGCCTTTACCTTATTCGTTCTTCTAACAGTGATTGTGATATTAAAACTACCCGGATCCTTTAACTTTGGAGGAACATTTATCTACAGAATTGCATTAGCTACTTCTAAAACTATCACCTTTTCATGAGGCTCATACTTACACCTCCTTCAGGTTAGTTTCTTTAAAAACTTAGCATAAGCAGGCATGTTATTAATCATGTCAAGTAAAGATAAGTTAACATTAACTTTGGAAAGGATATCATAAATATCAAAAAATGATTTGTCCAATTTGCTTTATCTCAATTTCTTGGAAAAGGCACTGGTGGATCATAAGGTGGCGATGACTTGTAGTTAACAAGAGGGTCAACTATTGGAAACATAGCCTTCCTTGAATGCACTTCCTCCTCTGCCTTAGATTCATCAAATTCTTCACCAATTTTATCATCAATTACATTTCCCCTTCTCAATATTATGGCTGCTTTTGCTTGCTCTAGCTGACTTGGCAATGTGACTCTGCACAGCTTCTGCTATTTGCCCCAACTGTGTTTCTATCTTCTTTGTTGATGCCTTCACATTTTGAAATCTTGATTCAGTTGCTTGGACAAAAGTTTGAACTATCTCCTCAAGAGTGTGTTTCTTGGGTTGAAAAGAGGCTCTAGCTTGATTCTGATTGTGGCTATTATTCCATAAAAATTTTAGATGATTCCTCTAACCAAGATTGTAAGTATCTAAATAAGGGTCACTATGTGACCGCTAGTTGTAGAAATTCATTGCATTTTCTTGCTCTAAAACTTCTGCAAAATTTTCATTGGAAGGTAAATATTTTGTGAGTGTCCTGGATTACCACAAATTGAACAAACCTTAGTTGGGACAGGTTACTTCAAGTTCACTATCATTGAGCACATCGCATTTATCTGTTTCGCCATCTCTAACATCTGCATAGAAAGATCAATGTTAGAGTTGATCTCATAAATTCCTCTAAACCTACCTCTTACACTCTTCTATTGGTAGTTTGCTCCAAGCATCTCATATAGATCATATGTCTCTTGTGGGGTCTTTTTTCCCATTGCTCCACCTGCAACATTATCAACCATGGCTTGGCATAGTTGTGTTAGTCCATCATAAAAAAATTGATTGAGTAATTCAAGAAGATATCTATGGTGAGAACATTAAATTAGTAATGCCTGAAATCTCTCCCATGCTGGAATGCTTCCCCATGCATTTGAGAAAAATTAGCAATCTTACTTCTCAATTCTATAGTTTTAGCATGTGAATAAAATTTACTAATGAATTTGTTATATAATGCATCCCATGTAGTCAGTGATCCAAGAGCCAATGTCATGAACCATGTTTTTGTCGCATCCTTCATGGTGTAAGGAAAACATCTCATATGTGATTCTCAATTAAACCTTGCAAAGAAAAAGTTTGAACAGTTGCATAGATATCATGCATGAATGTTAAGGGATCTTTTACAGCTACACTATGAAAAGAAGGAAGCATGTTAAAGTAAATATACTTCAGATCATAATTCCTGACATTGTCATCTAAAACAATGCATGCAGGTGAAATTCTAATCGTTGGGCATGAAAATTCCTTCATCAGTTGTTGAGCTTGTTGAACCATTATATTTTCCACATTATAGGCCATCTGAACATCTTCTTCACTTATGCTTTCTGCCTCTATTTCTTCTTTATCAATGTGATTGTTCTAGGGCAACAGAACTGGATTTAGTGATTGTCTTCGTTGCATTAATAGTTTTGCAAAAGAAAGAAAGAATTAAAAATCCTAAATAAAATAAACCATAACAGCGAAAAAGAAAATTTATAACTAAATTAATCAAATCAATTTGGAACAAGTTCCCCGGCAACGATGCCAAAACTTGATGGTCAAATCATAATTCCTCGTAAGTGCACGAGTGTATAGTAGTATAGTATGCTTAGCAAGGGTCGATCACATAGAGAACTGTTAAACTAATTCAATTATGTTTAGTTACTAATATTAAGTTGTAAGAGTCTGGGGATTTGACTTCACCACTCAACGATATTCATTGTTGATAAGATGTTGGTATCAATTCAGCATTTTGGGTTCGTTCTATCCATTGTATGATATTACTGTCAGACATCTGGTTTTAAATTAATTATTTTTTCCCATTCCAATTACCTATGGTGTGTAATGTAATTGAGATTGAAAACTCATGAAGATCAGAAAAACTTTAATGAACCAAGCAGAATAGTTTGGCATAAGGCATCTACCTTAACCATCTACTCATTCATTCAAAAGAACATAGTACATGGTTTAGCATATGACATCTACATTAACCACATACTCAAAGATAATTAAGTTAATTCACATAATTGGTGATCATACAATTAAATAAATTAGATGATTGCATCATACACAATGAATGAAACAAGATGATATTGAATTAATAACTCAATAATCTGTATTAACAATAAATATCAAGAAGGGCTACATTATTGCCTCAGAAAAAGAATTTAGTTCATAATGAAAACAGAAATAAAACTCTCTAAAATATGCATGACTGCAGAACTTAAAATCCTTCTCTTGCTTCCTTGAGAATTTCTCACATCCAACTCTCTCAACTATGTTTTGGATCTGTCGTTAAATAACCCAAGTAGCAGGGTTATAGTAGAACTCCTCCATGAATTGCAATACCTCTATGCATAGAGATCCTCTTCCCATAATAACTTAGTATTTCCTTATGAAAATATAGCTTCCAAAATATTACAATGGATAAAAATAGAAGTTCTCAAGATAACTAAGTTGCTGCGTATCCTGAGTTTTGAAAATTGCAACACATTCTTGAGCCTAAAAATTAGCTTCTAATAATAAATTCATACTCCGCATGTCTCATACTCTTAAATTTACAACATTCAACACATGGAAAAATAACTAAATTTGTGCACTTCTAATTCCAAGCTTTAATTTCAAACTTTGTTTCTTGTTAGGCTACTGTAGATGCGCTAAAGATTGAGCTACAAATTTGAATTCCTGCTTCGAAGTTACTAAAGTCAACTTTGGAGTCAATAAATCTTACTTCTTAGTCACTGAATATTAACTTTGGAGGTACCAGTCTACTTTAGAGGCATGCAAGTGAACTTTGGAGTCACTGAATATTAACTTCAGAGGCAGTAGGTTTGCTTCAGAGTTTTGAAGTTCTAAAGTAGTTTTAGTAAATGTATCATAAATTTCTCTAATGAACTCCAAATTAAGTGATTGGGTTGGATAGATAAATTTAAGATCTACAAATTTTATGTTAATTACTTCTTCTAATTTGGCTTGTGTCTGAGTCATGGGCCCTCAAAGTACCGCCTTGTGTGCTGCCTTCGAAATTGATATTTTAGAGTTTTTTGAAGAGAGTAACACTATTTTAATCATAACTTTCACATACAAACTTAGAATTACACCACTCTTTTTTAATTAGATAGAGACTTTCAAGGGATACAACTTTAATGTTGATTACTTTTTCTGAATCATTCATCTTCTATGAGTCGTGGGCCCTTAAAGTGACTTATTGTGTACATCCAAAATTGATATTTCAGAGTCTTTGGAGAGAGTTGCACTATTTTGGATATAACTTCTTCATATGAACTTAGAATCATGTGATTTTTAATGCAAAAGATAAGAACAAAATCTAAAACTTTCATGTTAAACACATTTTCCAAATATACCTCCATCAATCTTATAAATTACTTTAAAGTGACATCTTTTATAATCTTTAGTTTTATTTTACAGAATTTTATGTCTGTAATAAAATAAATTCTGTTAAGTGCAATATTCACTTAAATGTCAATATAAACTATTAAAAAAAATTAAAATAATATCTTAAACATGTGAATTTAGATATAAAAATATTATATAATATAAGTTTATCAATCTGTAAAAGGAATATTAATATGCAATTTTTAAATACATACAAAAATTTCAAAAATTGATTATACATCTTATACCACTAGAGTCTTTAAGGAAATGGAATTGGAGGCACATATGGCTTGGGATATTGGGAAATAGTTTGCTTTTTCTTGCCTCTTTTGGTTGTTCAGCGATTTCTTCTTGTTTGTCCTTGGTAGCTGGTTGTTCTACTTCTTCTCCTACTTACTTTCCACTTCTCAGGGTTACAGTCTTTACTTGTTCAATTGGATTTTTCTTTGTGTTGCTTTGTAAAGAACTCTGTTGTCATCTTGACAACATGTTTACCAACTGTCCAACGTGCATCTCCAAATTTTTGATTGATGCCTTTTGATTTTAAAACCTCATGTCTATGTTGCTCATGAGGTTTTGAGTGCTGCCAGCAATTTTGGTGACAATCTCTTCGAGGTTGGACTTTTTCTCTTTTGATTGCTTGAATTATTGTGGTGATCTTATTACACTTTGATTACTCCATGAAAAGTTGGGATGATTGTGCCACCTGAGATTGTAAGTATTGAAGTAAGGATTATTCTGTTGCCTGTTGAAATTACTAGCAAAGTTAGCATTTTCATTAGGCTATGCGAAAGTGTTTCCTACTTGATAGTCCATGATAGCATGTCCTCTACCACAGAAATCACATGTCACCCTTTGAATTTTCAATACTAAAGCATTCACATTATCAATCTTTTGGTTTAGTGTTTCAAGCCATGCATCGAGTGTAGTGAGGGCATCCACTTCATGCAGTCTAATTGGTCTCCTCATGGACAGCCTCTTAGTAGGCTATTGATAACTGTTGGATGCCATCTCCTCCAAAAGTTCATAAGCTTCTTTTGATGTTTTGTTATTTAGTGATCCTCCTGTAGCTGCATCAATTATAGAATAAAAATTTGGACTAAATCCATTGTAAAAAGTTTGTACCTACATCTATATAGGTAGTCCATGATGTGGGCATCTCCTTAACAACTCTCATGCTTCATACAAAGATTCATTGTCCATCTGCGTAAAAGTTGTAATATCATTATGCATCTTAGTAGATTTTGCAGGAAGGAAAAACTTACCATGGAATTTATGTGTAATAACATCCCATAGGGTGATTGAGCCTGCAAGAAGAGAAGAAAGTCAACTTCTAGCCATATCTCTTAGGGAAAATGGAAATAATCTTAGTATAATTGCATCATCAGAAACTCTATTATATTTTGTTGTATCACAAATTTCAAGAAAAGCATCTATATGGCTGTTTGGATCATTGTTTGAAAGTCCATTGAATTGCACTGATTTCTAAAGCATCAGAATGAGTGAAGGCTTGATCTCAAAATTGTTTGCTTGAACTATAGTTCTTCTTATGCATGATGTTTGTCTCTGAATAGTTAGGGCAACATAATCTCTCAAGAGCTTATGTGGATTTTCAGCTACATTCGCTTCTTCCATCTTTTTAGTTAGATTCGATTATTCTCTCAGTCTTCTTCTGTAGGTACAATCAACTTTAGGGTCAAATTTAGCTAGATCGCCTTGTTGACTTTGTATTATACATCAACTCTATGCAATAAAGAAAATAACAAAAGCAGATTAAATCTAGAATTCAAAAAAAATTAAACCTAATATCAAACTTAACATACAACTATAAACTATGCAGAAAAGAAAAACCAAAGTAATACCAATATTGATTAGTATTGATATTAGTATATAACTTCACTGTTTCTCTAGCAACGGAGCCAAAAACTTATTTAGTCTCATGTAAGTATACACGATCACAAGTAATATAGATGATGTGAGTTGAGTATGATTCCTACGAGGAAGTATATTGTTACATTGAGTATGATTCCCACAAGAAAGTATGTGGTTACACACTAAGTACCAAACTTATATCAAATCAGTATTATTTGATTGAGTGAATTGCAGCAATTGTTATGAAAACTAAATCTAAATAAAATAGTGAAACTAATAAGTCACAAGAGCAAAAGAAGAAAGATCAAAAAATGAAATATCTAGGGATTTAACTTCACCCAGCAAATCTACTTATATTGATGAATTGAATTGAGTAAATTATCATTCCTCTTATTGTCAATCGGATACACTAAAGTATCTACCATCCTTTCGTAAGTGCTATGATAGATGTGCCTATTGAAGTGATCTATTATGTCTCCATGAAAATTTAAATCAATAAACCCATTAAGCTTAAGCATCCATGTGCAATATATGTGCCCGCAAGGTCATACTCACATGGATTGCACATGTACAATGGCTATCTCTAGACTTCATTATATCTTATGTTCTTCAATTCAAGAGTTTATCCCTAATTTATCTCTCTTGAGTATTAATTAGAAATCTTAGTTCATGCATATGATAGCTAAGCACATGCACACATTAAGCATAGAAAAGAAGAAGCAATGAGAAAGAAGATAATCAAACTCAAAAATCAAACATCAACAGAAGATTCATTGCAAGAATCCATCTAACCCTAGATAAAAGAAATTTAGAACATCATAATTGAATTAAAACCAACTAAGTAATTGATAAATATCATCATAATCCAAGTTTAGATGTTGATTTTAAAAATAATAGATGTATTAAATAGCAAGAAAATAGAATATTTAAGTTGCAATAGCTTTCTCCAATGATCTTCCTAGCTCCAAAGCTCTTTTCTCTTATCTCCTTGCAAAAGTTCCCTATTTCTCTCCAAAAATCTTTAAATAACCAAATTTAAGGTCTATAGCAACTCCATATAGATTAGAACTACATCCTTGCACAAAAAAATATTAGGCTTCCAAAAATATCAATTTTCTACACTTGTACTATTTACCAAGAGTAGTATTTAGTATTTTGATCATAACGTTTTTGCATAATATCCAAATGACATGGCTGTTGATTTATTGGAAAGTTAATTTGTATATCTACAATTTTATGTTGAACATAGTTTACAAATAAGCCTATATCTATGCCAAACAGAGCATGAATGGGTCTCAGCTCAACACATGTAACTCCTATTGCCCCAATACACGAGCACCACGATTCTACTTTGCGGAGCCGCAACTCCAAAACCTGTTGTCTGCGATTGATAGGAGCAATGTTACTATTTTTTTGGCTATGTATTTCTTATATAATTTTGGAATCACTTGATTCTTATTGTGTTGGAAAGATAATTTCAAGAGCTAAAACTGTTATGTTGAAAACTTCATCAAAATCAACCTCCATATATACTAAAATTCAGTTACAAGTGACACCTTTGTCATATTCAGGCGGTTTAAAGTTTGAGATAGTTGCAGTGTTTTTGCCATAACTTTCACAATTAATATCCAAATCATGTCATTCTAGATTCATTGGATAGGTAATTTGAAAGGATAAAATCCTATGTTGAACACTTTTCTAGAATCAATCTCAATCTGCACCAAAAGTTACTTGAAAGTGACAACTTTTGTCATCTTCAACAGTTTTGACTCCTGAAATAAAAACTAACTCCATTAAGTGCAATATATAATCAAAGCTAATGAACTTACATCAATTGAGGAGAAAAAATTATATGAATTTAGGTATTAAAATATGATAAAATATGTTCTTATCAAAAGTTCCTTAAAGGGAAAGTCTCCAAGTAGTCACCAAGTAATATGCAAATCGATATGCTAGATATGTATGGCGAGCAATAGATTGCTCACAACAAGTCCATTGAACAACTACTAATAGTTCCACTCCTTATTGATAACTCAAAGAAAATTTTTCAAAGCAAATTTGCCTTAGATCGAACCCTCCGATAATGATTAATGACCCTCCTAAGAAAAAAATTAGATACTTTTGCAAGGGAACCATCAGACATGCTAGGATTGGACCTAGTGGTAACTTGCCATAGACTAGTCATAGATGAGAATCATAACCTAGTCAAATAAAAGAAGTGCTTATTCTTCCAAAATAAGAGAGAAGCCATCGCTACCAAAGTCAAGAAGTTACTAGATGCTCACTTCATTAGATAGGTGCACTATCTAGAGTAGCTAGCCAACATGATGATGGTCTAAAAAGCCAATGGGAAGTAGAGGATGTGCGTGGACTTCACATCTATAAATAAAGCTTGCCCAAAAGGATAGCTACCACTCTTTAACATTGATTAATTAGTTGACTCCACAATGGGACATGAACTACTAATATTTATGGATGCCTTTTTGAGGGTATCATCAAATCAGGATGCATGAGCATGACTAGGAGAAAATAACATTCATAACAAACATGGGGGCACATATTAATAGAGCCATGCTATTTGGATTGAAGAATGTAGGCACTACCTACCAAAGGATGGTAAACACTATATTCGAAAGCTAAATCAGCAAAAATATGAAAGCCTATGTGGATGACATGGTCATCAAAAGTCAACTGCACCAAACATCTTAGAGCTAAGAAGAAACATCCAAACCCAGTGGGAGCATTAGATGAAGTTGAATTCATAGAAGTGCATCTTTAGAGTCTCATTATGAAATCTCTTGGGATTCCTAATATTCCAGAGAGGGATAGATGCTACTCTAGAGAAAATTAGGGTTATCCATGACATGAAAGTACTCGAAAACACCAAAGAAATACAAAAGTTAACAAATAGGCTAGTTGCACTAAATAGGTTTTTATCAAAGTCAATAGAAAGAAGCCTACCCTTTTCAAGGCACTCCACAAAACAAAGGCCAAGGAAGCAACAAAAGCCTTTGAATGGAGATGAGAGTAGCAAGAAGCCTTCAAAGATCTAAAGGTTTACCTTAAATCTATCACTTTATTATGTGCCATCGAAAGGGGAGAAACCTTATATCAGGATCTAAAATAGTCATAGTGGTGCTATTCTTGGAGCGAAGACCATATCAGCAACTAGTATACCATGTCAGTAGAATGTTCAAGAATGCTAAAGTAAGATACCCCATAGTGGAGAAGATAGCTTTTGCTCTAATGCTTGCTTTGAGATGAATGCATCTATGCTTCTAAGGACATTCAATCCATGTTTAAACCAGGCAACATTTAAAGCATTTCCTTCAAAAGATAGAGCTTTTGGTCAACATAGTTAAGTAGGCTATAGCGCTAAGTGAGTTTGATATCAAATACCTCCCATGAATAACCATCAAAGGATAAGTTATGGCATACTTATCATGGAATGCATAAGTAGCAATACAAAGTAATTAACTACCATGACAAGGCCAATCTCCACCACCAACATGAAATCTATAATGTCGGCCACGGTACTACTAGAAGAAGTATGCCATGGGAACAACCTACCCTCCAAACAAGAACTACACTGGAAAGTTTATGTGGATGGATCCTCGAACTAGGTGGGAGAAGGAATCGGCCTAGTCATCTAAAGCACGGAAGGAACTGCTATAGATTATGCTCTTTGATTCTGATTTTCTGCCACCAACAATAGGGTTGAATATGAAGCCTTATTGCAGGACTTTGAATAGCCTAGAAGTTAAAGTACAAGAGTCATAAATTTATTGTGATTCCTAACAGATAATAAAACAACTAAAGAAAGAATACAAAGCTAAAGAACCATTGATGGTGCAATAC
Source organism: Pouteria campechiana (assembly GCA_036873735.1). NCBI lineage: Eukaryota > Viridiplantae > Streptophyta > Magnoliopsida > Ericales > Sapotaceae > Pouteria > Pouteria campechiana. The sequence goes on from JAYJMB010009255.1 coordinate 50,061, forward strand.
CTCTCGACAACCCACAAGGTGATGAAACATATTCCAATGCCTCCATCCTACAAGCAGTGAAAGAAGCAAATGATAAGGTGGACATGTTATGAAGGCTAGCTTCTGTTGAATGTACACTATTAAATAGCTTGACTTTGATGATGAATATTCTTCACCAACTATGTTTTGATGATGAGCAAAGACATGAGTGAAACATCAAGGTACTAAAAATTTACTCTCAAGTATTTTGCAAACATATTTTCTAAAACTAATCTTGAGAATAATCTTCATGATAATCAAAGGAAGAAACCAAGTAAATGCTCATGTAAGATAAGTATATAAATTATAGATATACTTAAAAGAAGAAAAACAAAGTTTTAGAGTTATCAAGGAAGGTTCAGAGTCAACTTCAGGTTTAAAAGTTAAACTTTGGAGTAGCATAGAGAACTTTGGAGATAAAGGGAAATTTTTTCGGAGTCACGAAATCACATGCTTCAGAGCTGCTCAATTACTTCAAAGATAAGAGGATAACTCTTCGGAGCCAATAAAGTATGTTAGAGACATAAGGAAA